>PVIY010034991.1:0-26689 GCA_004026745.1 Myrmecophaga tridactyla
TCTAACACATTTTTATTTGACACACTCAACAAGCCAGGCTTGTTTATGAATAAGAAGAATGCACATTTCAAACCTCTTTACTTCTGCACCTGGCCAAAGAGCAGACACAATTTTTCTGAATCACATGATAGAACAATAATTAGAACCAGGACCTGTGGCTACTAATTTTGGGTTCCTTTCATTAAGTCACAGACTCCTGTGTTTGCTGACGGATTTTGAATCATTTCTAAGCTCATAGCCTACTACCCGCCCCAGAAGAGGGTCAATGCTAAACACGTGCCTGCAATACCATGTGTTGAATTTTTATTCCTCTTCCTACACCACTGACATCTTGTGTCTGTGTCTAATTCTCCCACTTTGAGCACAGGGACTAAGTGTGACTTCTCTCTCCTTCCCCAGCTCCTAACAAAGCATTTGGCTCATAGAAGATGCTCAATAAATGTTTATGAAAGAAAAGTAGACTTTCCTTTCCACACTAAAGGAAAAGTGTGTTTCAAAACTCCTAGCCCAAAGCAACCGACAGGAAAAATCAAAGCCACATTTTAACTGACCACACATCATCAATTCATTTGTAAATTCAGTTCTGGTACTAGTGAGAAAAGGTGAAACTTTTTTTTTTTAATGTTACCATATGAGTAGAATCTGGAATCAGAGCAAATTGCCTAGGGAACAGCTGGTTCTGGTATAAACTTGCGGCTGGGGTCACACCTCTGAAGGTTTCTCCTCTTTTGTCTTCCCCGTTCTCTCCAGAGCACCTTGGAAATCTTTCCATGTAGCCACCTCTAATGAGCTTTGGAAAATAAGAAACTCTCTGCAGTAAAAGCAAATGTAATAGCAATTGCTTTTTTGCCCATACTCTCACTTTCGCTTCTTTTTTTTAGTCATTAGCAACGGAGAAAGAAAACACCTAAAGCGGAGGAGAGGCAGCGGTAGTTCGCATGCCTTCTGCTACACGGTGCTACTGAGGAGCCCTGGCCATCTCCCTTACCCCTATCTGTTCGATTCCAACAGACTTGACATCAGTTGTAGCCAAATTGAGAACCCAGCTTGTGAGGACATAGCCACTTCCCATCACAGCCAAGGTGCGGTGTGCATCCTGCCAGAGGACAGTTGGAAATTGTTTTTAAGTACTGCTTAAAAGCAACGGAAGTCCAGACTTAAAAGGACCTAGGAAAACAAAAGTCCAATTCAGGAACATGATTTTCAGTCTTTTCAAAATCTGACATAAAAATGCAATTGGACTTGTACACCAATATCATAGCAGTATCATTCAGGATAGACGAAAGGTGGAAACAACCCAAGTGGCTGTCAACTGATGAATGGATAAACAAAATATCCATTGCATATACACACAATGGAATATTATTTCAGCCATAAAGAGGAATGATGTTCTGATGCATGCCTCAACATGGACGGACTTTTAAAACATTATGCTAAGTGAATTGTCAGACTACAAAAGGACAAATATTGCACGGTTCCACTTATAAGAAATATCCAGAATAAGCAAATTCATTGAGACAGAAAGTGGAATAGAAGTCACAAGTGCTAGGGAGAGGGGACAATGGGGAATTATTGCTTAAGGTGTTCAGAATTGATTTGGGATGCTGAGAAAAGTTTTGGTAATAGATGGTGGTGATGGTAGCACAGTATTATGAATGAAATGAATACCATTAAATTGACAACTAAAAATGGTTAAAATGGGACATTTTGTGTTATATGTGTTACCACAATAAAAATTTAAAAGAAAGAAAGAAAGGGAGAGGGAAGGAGGGAGGGAGGATGGAAGGAAGGGAGGAAAGAACGGAGGAAGGAAAACACTACAGTTGGATGTAGGTTGGATCTAGTTTTAAGACCCTGGATCTGGCTCCTACTTTTGTTGGTTACTGGCCATGACATCACACGTAATCACATGATCTCACAGAGCCTCACGTTTGTCTGTAATAACCCCACCCAAACACACTGTAAGGGAACCTCTAACTCTTACTAGGTGTGTGATCATTAGTAGGTTATTTACTCATGTTTACTTTTAGAGACTTGATCATGAGCATTGAAAGGGGGAAAGGGTATAAACAGCCTGGCGTATATTAACTGTGTGGTAGTTACTGTTGTTTTGGTTATTATTTATATACTAGTGAAGGACCTAGGCTTAAGTCCCACCTTTGCTTCTTGCAACTTTGGATAAGTTGCTATATTTTATTAAGCCTCAGTTTCCTCATTTGTAATGGGGACAAAGTATTGCCAACTTGTTGAGTTAAGTGAAATGATGCATGTGGCAAAGCGCCTGACACATCTTACTGTGTGCTCTGTAAATTTTAACTATTGTTTTTGTTAATAAATATATTTTAATGTAATATAAATTGAGTAATTGTGACAGAGACCACCCAGCCTGTAAAGTCAAACGTATTTACTATCTGGCACATAATAGAAGAAGTTTGCTGAGTGCTGTTATACAGTATAGACTGTTAGGATGGTGTGATAGTTAATTTCACGGGTCGACTTGGCTAGGTTATGGTATCTAGTTATTTGGTTAAGCACTGGCCTGCTTATTACAGTGAAGGCATTTTGTAGATACAATCTGCATATATAATCAATTCACTGCATCTACAATCAACAAAGGAGATTGCCTTCGGCCATGTGGGGAAGGTCCTCTTTCAATCAGCTGGAAGTCTTAAAAGCCAGAACTTGGGATTTCAGAAGTCAGAAGAATTTTTATCTCAACTCCAGCATTAGCCCTTGCTGGAATTTCCAGCCATCCAGTGTCCGCTCAGAAATGTACACTGAGGACTTCAACATCACCTTTGTTGGCATTTCCAGCTTTTAGGCTTCTCTACGGAGGCCAGATCGTCCAGCCCCTATAGTTGTGGGAGTCAATTCCTTAAAATAAATCTCTTATATGATAATATTAAGAATTACTGATTGTATATGTAGAATGGAATGATATATTAATGTTCTTTTGTTAAGTTTTTTAATTAATAAAAAGTTTAAAAAAAATAAATAAAAAATAAATCTCTTTACTGGTTCTGTTTTTCTAAATAACCTTCATTAATACAGATGGATAAGGGTATTTAGAAGTTATTTAGTTCAGTCACCTAATAAATGCTGAAATCCTTCCTACTGCATCCTCCTGGGAGGGACAGTCCCCTAGTCTCATCTCTTGGGCTAATGTGAACTTCTGCATGTTAATCTTGATGTAAGAAATCAGCCTCTGTTCTTCCCTCTACTGTTTCTTTGACATACCAATCCCGCCTGCTGTGATAGAAATACTGCGTTTGAGTCGAGTTGGGCATCTACTCATCTTACCACTCAGTCTTCATTCCAAACCACTTTTCTTGACTCAATCCCATCCTGCTTCTGACCATCCTGTTCCCCACCTCTCCATCTGTTTTTTTGTGTCAGTATCAGACCCAGGTGCTCCAGCTACAGTTCTGGCTCCTGGGGCTCCACTGAGATGGAAATGTGCTGCGGTAGCTGAATCACGGCCCCCCAGTACATCCAGACCCTCATTCTTGGAACCTGTACATATTATCTTTTATGGCAAAGGGAAATTTGTACATGTGATTAAATTGAGGATCTTAGAATGGCAGGGATTGTCCTGGATAATCTGGCTAAACTCAAAATGCTAAATACTCTTAAGAGGGAAGCATAGGGAGATTTGATTACAGGAGGAGGGGAAGGCAATGTAAAGGTGGAAACAGAGATTGGAGTGATGCGGCCCCAAATCAGGGAAGGCCAGCAGCCACCAAACCTGGAGCTTCCAAAAAGAAGCCCAGCCGACAGCCTGACTTCATCCTGTAAAACTCAGTTCAGACTTCCGGCCTCCAGAACTGTAAGAGAATAAATGTGTGTTGTCTTAAGCCACCGAGTTTGCGTAATTTGTTCCCACAGCCGTCAGAAATTGAGACCTGTGCTTTCTCAGGTAAATACAATTTTTGGTTTAGTCTGGTCTGCAGCCCCTGCCCCTCCACAATCACCCAGCTCTCATTCAGGCTTTAGAAAGGCATTTAACCATCAATACGTGCAAAGGACAGCAACAAGTCGATAGAGTCTACACTTCTAAGAACCCTGTAGACCGTGAGCTTTGGCATCAGCTAGGATTCAGTTTTAATCTCCACTTCAATATTTATCTGTGTGATCTTGGGCATATAAACCTAACTTGTCTAAACTCCAATTTCCCAATCAGAAAGTGGGAATAAGATTGTCAGCCTTTTAGGGTTCTTGTGAAGATTAGACATAGGTAAAACGAAGGATACACCCTCTGAAATAAGTAACAATGGTAACTGCAATCATTGATTGCTGTTTTGTCTTCTCCAGCAATTTTGAATCTAACTGATTTCTTTTTCTTAGTGCCTATGAGGGACCTGGAGAAATATGCTTTGAGACTCAGCTCTGGCACTAATTGAATGAATTTGTACCAGCCACTTCCCTGCCTCATTCCTTGGTATCTTTGGCCATCTGTGGAACATTTAGAATTTTAAAAAGCACGGTGATTATGCTCCAGCCCTGCTCTTTGGTATATA
This sequence comes from Myrmecophaga tridactyla, assembly GCA_004026745.1. Lineage (NCBI taxonomy): Eukaryota > Metazoa > Chordata > Mammalia > Pilosa > Myrmecophagidae > Myrmecophaga > Myrmecophaga tridactyla. The sequence goes on from PVIY010034991.1 coordinate 4,518, forward strand.
AGGAAGACCCAGTGTCTTACCTTCCCAGAGGCCGAGTAACTTACCCAAGGCCCACAAAGCTAAGAAGTGACCACACTGGAATGTGAGGCCAGGTTTCCAGTGTGCTGTTCCCTCTGCCTCACGTAGCTCATCTGCTGGACCTGTCTCTCCAAACCCTCCACCCCAAAATGGAGTGCTTCACCCACAGCTCCTGCTGAACTGCGTGATGGCGATTTCTTTCCATATGGCCAGTCTCCCCTCACCCCCACCTGGCCCTTTTGGGGACTTCCTTCTCCCAAGGCAGCTCCCAGGGAGGAGACAGATGGGAAGACTCCAAGCAGGTGGCGGGAAGCCTGGAGTGTTTGTGCCCTCACATGGGGGGACGTGGTGACTCACCTAATAGTCCCCCCTCCCCGTAGGAAACCAGCACTTACCCAGAGTGCCTTCCTGCTCTGTCAGCAATCCAGACCATATGGTTAATTAACTAAAATTTGCGATCGCATCTGCGATGCTATTTCTCTTTTTGGAATGTGTGAACTTAATTACCGAAGCCATGGGAAGCTCCGGGCCCACTGGGAGCATGGGGGGCTTGGGGGTCACAGGGCACGGTGCTCTCAGGGGCGTGGGAGGCAGGTGTGCTTGAGAATCTGAGAAATGCAGCACGGAGTGGGCAATCTGACCGGCTGAGGAGGATGCTGTTATGGTGGTGGCTTCAAGGCTGAGACAGACACAATGCCGCAGGGGCACTCCATCTGTGGGTGGTGACAGGCATCCTCAAAGAGAGGCCAGCCTCCCTGCATGTACAGGGTTCAGCCCATGGTCACTGCCCTTCAAATGCCCTCCTTGCCTACTCCACAGAGCATGTCTGTTTCTTATACCACTGCCTCTCCTGCACACATCGTCTCCCCAGCACGCAGGGCTAGGGTGTGACACAGAAAGGGCCCAGTAACGATGGCTGATTGGTTTTCTGAACAAATGCACCCTTCTGGGCATATGTTTCTTCACTGAAGAATGGAGTTCATAAAAGCTACATCCTAGCATTTTGTAAAGGATTACATAAGATAAAGTACACGCAGTGCCTGACATAATGACAGGTGTTCAACAAGTATTTCTTGAATGAATAAATGAGTGAATGAATTGCAGAATAAAAGAGGCCCTGAATGTCAGAACTAGAAAAGAACTGAGAGATCAGACTATAGCCCATCCTCCTAGTGTTCCTCAGTTTCCTGATCTGTAAAATAATGAAAATGCTTCCTGAATTGGGTTGTTTCAAGATTAAAAGAGTTGACATGTGTAGAAGTCTCTGAAGAGGGCTGGAATATATTTAGCACTCAATAAACAGTGTTGCTATCGTTATTGCCAATAGTAATAGAATGGGAAAACATTGTCCACAAAAGAAGGGGCTTTGCCCAAAGAACAGGGCAGTCTGTGGTATATCTTGGACTAGAACTCAACGCTCTTTCTCTCAGCCCATGCTGCTATTTTCTGAGCAGCACAGTCCTGGCACAAGGCTCAGAGAGGTCCATGCTCTAGGAGAGCCACGTGTGAGCTTTCACTGGTATGACAGGGGAGACAGAGCCTACTCTGGCTAAGAAGTAAGTCAGCATTCAGGGATGAATGCTTTGGCCAATGCTGGACACAAGAAGATCTTATCCTTTAGGGAGCTTTTCTAGCATTTGGCTTTGCAGACTGTGGCAAGGATGAAAGGGCAAATGGAGGTTGAATTGTGGCTTTGCTCTGCAAGTTTCCCAAATCATAAACAGTTCCCCAAGTCACACACAGGCACTATATTGGCAACTGTGGCCTTGGGGCTTTCTCTGAGATGAGTGGACAGTGTAAAGGCAGGAGAACTTGGGACCCAGAATACAGGGGCAGGAGTTTCATGAGAACAGCAACAGAGACTGTCTTACTCATCTGTGCATTCCCAGTTACCAGTACAGAGCCTCACTTAGGAGGCACTGAAGCAAAGACATGCTGAATGCAACCGCTATTATATTCCTAACATCTATCAGATACCCTGGCATGTGATCTGGGCTCAGCATGTGCTGGACAAAGGCACATCTGAAGCAAGGGGAGGAGAAGTCTTCGTGTAAACAATGATACTTTCTTAGATCTTTAACCCTATACAGAAAGAGAGGTTAATTTCTCAAGGAGGGATTCTGCGCCAGGCGCAGTACTAAGAGCTAGATCTACACTATCCCCTAAGTCTCATACTGGACAAACAAGGAAGGAACTGTGTTGATTTACAACTTGCAAATGAGGCCATTGGGGTTTAATAGGGTTAACTGAGCCTGCGGTCACACAGCTCCTACAGACAGCGGAGATATTAGAACTCATGTTTTGTGCCTCCCGTGTCCTTTTTATCCACCCTTATCTTCCCTGCTGGCTCCCTGAGTTGGCCTGTGAGTTCTCAGAAGACCTACCCTTCTCTCTGTCTATCATGCACTTTCTCTGTCTCAGTTTGCCAGGACTGCTGTAACAAAGTCCCAGAGACGCATTGGCTTAAACAACAGGAACACTGGGTCTCATAGGTCTAGAGGCTAAAAGTCCAAAATCAAGGCATCCGGAGGATCGTGCTTCCTTTGAAGTGTATAGCATTGTGGTGGTGGCCTGCCAGGCATCCATCACTCCATCGCTGCCTCTGTCACGTGGCCGTCTGTCTCCCCATCTGCCTTCTCCTAGCCCTGTATTCAAATTTCCTCTGTTCATAAGCACTCCAGTCACACCGGATGAAGGTTCACCCTGATTGGGTTTGGCCTCACCTTAACTCATATCTTCGAAGATCCTATTAACAAATGAGTTCACATCCAATGAACTGGGGGTTAGGACTACGGTGAACATGTCTTTTGTAGGGGGATATGATTCAAATCCTACCACCCTCTGTTTTTATAATATCTACCCCTTCAGCTTCTTCAGGCCTCTGCTCGAGTCACCTCCTCTCAGAAGCCCGCCATGACCGTCTTGTGTAAAGTGAAACTTTCCCATTCCTTACCCTTTTTCCTTTTCTTCACATCACTAACTACCACTAGAAACACGTGTCAATTTTCTTTTGGCTGCCTCTGCGTCACCATCTCTCCTAAGAAGTTTGGCTCAATATGGGCAAGAAATCATATCTGTCTTGTTAACTGTTATTTTTTCCCACATCCGGAACAGTACATAAAAGTGCTCCATGTGCATTTGTGAAATGCTTAGCAGGACGACTCAACAACCCTCGGTCAGCTATTAAAATGGCTGTTTAATTTCTGACTTTCTCTCACTGGGCCTTGGTCTCTTTATCAGTCAGACAAGGTTTGCAATGCCAGACCTGACACTGGCCTGAGATGTATGGGAAGGGCCTTTGGTAAAGTTCAGATGCTCCCCAAATAGAGGGCATCATTCTTATTAAATAGCTGTACACACCCCTCGTGGCCATTATCTTTGGCCCAATCCAAGTGTAAAACCCCAGGTCATTACCGAAGGCCATGTGGTATGCCAAGGCTGGGACGCCGGCCCATCCCAAACCCCAGCTTTTGCCCCACCCAAGAACAAGGCTCCTCATTAAGACAAGTCACAATGGGGTTGAGGTCAGACCATTTATGGGCAGGAAAGTAGGACGCAGCTTTTCAGGCACCACCAGTTAGTGGTCACTTAATATCTGGTCACTTTGCCTGATTGCCTTCTCTGAAAAACAGAAGTAAGGCTCATACCAATCTTAGATGGCAAGTGCTAGCATTGGATGAGGTCATGATTTTGAAAGCATTTGATGATGTGTAAAGCTTAACACAGATGTAAAGTCCTAACCTTAGGAGCGTAAAGGCCAGGCCAAGCAGTTCAGACCTAACTGATGGGAGCCAAGGGAGGACTCGGGCCAGTGAAGAGACATACCACGGAATCATTGCTGGGAAGGAGACCTGGCAGTGTGCATAGACAGACTGGGACTTCCGGGTTCCTTTTTTGTCCTTCCAGATTGTGCCTGAGAGAAGGGGAGGGGAGAAAGGTAGCCTGCAGGGTAGGGAATCCCTTTCCAAGGCTTGCAGAAGAGAGTGGGGGTGACAGGGAACAGGACTGGGTGACAGGCACCATTTGCGCCACCCTGATTAGCTGGGAAAATGCAAATCTGCACTTCCTTACCCGCAGCAGCTAACAAGATAATGAATATTTTCATCAGCTGCAGAGAATACAAACATCTGTAGGAACACCAAACCTACTCTCTGGGGTGGGGGGAGGAGGGGAGCACGCGGAGGTGGGGAAACGCAGCTTCTCAGCAGTTTTAGGGAACAGGAGATGTGCTGAGCTGCTGGAAGGGTGGCTTGGAGCCAGAAGCTTCTGCTATGCTTCTCTGCATGGCACGGTGGGGGCAAAGAAAACTGTCCACTGCCCCCTATGTCTGCTGCTTATCCTCAGTCAGGGCATTGTCCTGGGTAGGCTTCATTTGTGACCCACCCTTCTAAACACCTGCACCTGCATTCATCCCTCTACCCATTTGCTTGTCAATTCCACAAACATTTGCTGAATCCTACTGTGTGTCAAGCATGAAGCCAGGCTTTAGGGATACAGAGAAAATAAGACATCCCTTGCTTTCAAGAAGCTCACTTATTTATGCACTTTATTATTAAATATCTATTCATAAAGTACCTACTGTGTGCTGTGTTCTCACAACCTAGTTAGGGAGACAGACATGTTAACTGGCCCCCATTGAAGGACTCTTATAGAGAGAAGAGCAGAGGAGCACCACTTATCCTTTCTGGGGAAGCGGTGTTCAAGGGCTGCTGCTCTTGGAGCATGTGAAAGACCCTTGATGTAAACCAAGGATGAATTAGAGTATTTTAAGCAGAGAAACAGGAAGAGCATTCCAGGTAGAGGGAACAGCATGTGCAAAGTCAGAGAAGCATAAGGAATCCCAATTCAGAGAACTCCATGCAGCTCAGTAGAAATGGATTATAAGAACAAGGAGAGGGCAGGGAGAGATGACAATGAAGGCTGAGAGGTGGGCTTGGGCCCAATGTATAGAGCATTGTCCTCAGGCTAAGGAGACTGGACTTTATCCTGTGCACAATGGGGGCTTTTTAACAGGAGAGTGACAAGGTCAAATCTGCATTTTAGAAAGATGCCCTGGCTGCTACATGGAGAATGGATTAAAATGGATTCAGAATGAAGCTCAGGAGATAAGTAAGGGTGCTGTTAAGGATTCCAGTTTGAGCACTGTTCAGAAGGGCTGGGAGGGAACATTTTCTGGGCCCTGGCAGAGACCTGGAGATACTGACATGCAGCTTTGCCATTTAACCAGCTCTGTAACTTCGCAGAGACAATTCAACTACCTGCGCTTCAGGGGCTACTAATAATACCTCCTTCCTGGAGTTTCAGTGAAGAACAAATGAGATACTGTGTATGTCAAAGTAACTTACAAGGTTTAAGGCACTGTAGAAATATGAGTTGCCAGTTATTTAATTACAGTTGTACTATTAGGTCTAATCATTACTTCACTCTGCTGTCTTTCATTTCCATAGCTGATATCCAAAAAATAAAAGAATTAGAGCCTCAAGCCTGGTCTTGCGGCTTATGGCCTGGAGTCTTGAAAAGTCTCCTGAATCTCTCTGCTTCAGTTTCTTCTACTCTGAACTGGGGATAATATTCTACTTTTTGGCTGGTTCTGTAGGGTCCCAAGAAGACTAATCTGGAGAGCTGACATTCAAATGCTTTGAGAGACATAAATCTTCAGCAACTTGAGCTGGAAGGGGAACTGCAAACTCACATCCACTGAGCACCTTCTATGGGCTTCATACTTCAGACCAGGGTTGGCAAACTATGGCCTGCAGGCCAAATCCAGCCCGGTGTATGTTTCTTTACAGACCACGATGTAAGAATATTATTTATGATTCCAAATGGTTGGGGAAAGATCAGAACAGTCCTATTTTGTAGGACAAGGGAAATTCACATGAAATTCAAAACTGAACACCCATAAGTCATATTTTATTGGACCACACCCACATCTTTCGTTTGCATATTGTCTATGGCTGTTTTTGCACTACACAGCGACAAAGGTTATATGGTTGCAAAGCCCAAAATATTTACCAGGTAGCTATTTACAGACAAAGTGTGATGCCTTCTGCTTTAGATATATTAACTATTTTATTATTTCAGCCCTTTAGATTGTTTTTTTTTTCCTCTCTCCATTTTACAGATGAGGAAACTGAGGCTCAGAGAAATTGAATCACTTGCCCAAAGTGATACAGAATGAAAATTGCTTCAATTCTGTGAATACTTTATTCCCAAGCCCCATTTTCTTTCCACCGCACCCTGATGCCCCTTTAAGGGACCAATTTTTCTCCATCCCTGAGGACACCAACAGGCATGGGTTCAGTGGTGTTCTCCCCACCAGACCACGCGTTATGTGAGGGCAGAGACTCAGACTCTCTGGCTCATTACTATTTCTGCAATGTCTCACACAGCGTTTGACATGCAGTAGGTGCTTAGTAAATAATTGTGTTGTTTTTTTTTGACATGACACGAGGCTGGGAGTAGCCATTCTGCTTTACCATATTTCCTCCAGCATTTACAGGGCTCAGCCATAAATTTATAAGACGCACTCCCTTTCTCCTTTTCCTTTTTGGAAATGAGTGTAAATCTGCCCCCGAACACAGCAATTTGGAGACTTCAGCACACCCTCTGTTCACCCTCTGCTCACGGTTTCTCAACAGCCGCCCTGGTATGTTTTCATTGTACTCGGCTCCTGTGATCAATACCGACCCGACTCTTCCTCCCACTAAATGGCAGCTCAGGGTGCCTGAAGGCCATTTTCAAATTCCTAAGATTCCTACTTCTCCAAGCAAAATCCCACCACTCAGATTTCCTGACAACACGCAACAAAGACAATCCATTGAGGGTGGGGAGGCAACAGGACACATGGCTTGGGTTCATTTGGGGACGTGGAGTCAGGTAGACCTGCATTTTAATTCTAATCGATCAGTGATTTGCTTTGTGACCTAGGGGAAGATCCTTTACCTCTCTGAGTATCAGGAGTTTTTAATCTGTTAATTGGGGGTGTTAAAGTCCAGCTGTTCAGTGTTCTGGAGGGGACTAAAATCAGGATGACAGATGGAGAATGCAGCTCAAAGAACTGGCCTAGGCTCTTGGAAGTGGGGGCGCTGGGTGGGAGTGAGGAGAGGAACAACCACATCACTATAGCTGAAATCAGAGTAAGATGGAGGGCAGGGGATGCCCAGAAGAAGGGAAAACAAGAATGTAACTTTTACTGAGGCTCCCTTGGGGACTAAACATCATGCTGGGCCCTTCACACACATTCATCTTGATCTTCACAGCAATCCTATTAAATAAGGATGTACTCTTCATTACACAGATAGGGAAACTGATGATAAGAGACAGGGACTGGCCCACGGTCACACAGCTAGTGTGGGAGATGCTATTATGTACCACCCAGTTGCCGTTTCAAGAAAGGGTGGGTTGTCCCAGCTGCTGGGAGTGCTCTCAGCAAGCCCTGCTCAGCCACAGAGAGAGCCTCGCCCATGTCCTCCCCCTGCCCAAGTGGCCAGCACACATGACTGGTCATTGCAGGGGAATAAAGGATAGACATTTTGAACCAATTCAGGAAATGCTTAAGGGCCATTTCAGCCCAGAGCTCCCCGTGGGGTCAGCTGGGCTGTCGTGGAGGCTGCACAGCAGCTTGACATCTCCTTCTTCCCAGTCCTGCTTCCAACTCCTTCCTTCCAGGTGCTGATCTTAAGGGCACTCCCTAATAAGCATCCTGGTTAATGAGCTCAGGTTCCGCTTCCTTGGCAAGTCAGTGATGGAGCTGATATTTGAACCCACGACTATTTAAGGTCACAATTTTAACCTCTTTCTGTGGATAACTTCACAACTTGTTGTCAATTTTTTTTTTGAGTGCACAGGCCAGGAATCAAACCCGGGTCTCCCACATGGCAGGCAAGAATTCTACCACTGAACTACCCGTGTACCCTTTCATTCTTTTTTTTTGGGGGGGGGGCAGGGGGACATGCAGGATCCGGAATCAAACCCAGGTCCCCTTCATGGCAGACGAGAATTCTACCACTGAGCTACCCTTGCACCGCCCCCTTGCATTCTTTTTTTTTTTTTAAACATGGGCAGGCACTGGGAATTGAACCCGGGTCTCCGGCATGGTAGGTGAGAATTCTGCCACTGAACCACCATCGCACTGCCCCCCTTTCATTCATTTTTAAAACAAATATTTAAAGTGTCTTCCAAGAACTGTGCTCTTTTTCTTAATCCCTGCCTCCAAGGAGCTTATCGTACACTAAATTTACATGTTTTGTTTCTGATATAATCTCCTCACGTTGATGTAAGTTCTGATGTAAAGACATTTTAATTGCCCTCTGCCATTTCAATTGGAAGTTGAGGGCAGTATAAAGTTTAAATCATAATAATGTCTAATGCAGGCTTCGATCTGATCCTCAGTTCTTCCACGAGGCCCCCCACTGTCCCCCTGTGCCTTCGAGTCTGCCTGTGCCTGCATGCTCAGCCCACACACATTCCGGTTGGCTTTTCTCTCCCTCTTCTTCCTCATTTAATTCTGCCACAGTCCCCTTCATCTCTGAGAGACGCGGTGTGAAATGCAGATGCCTCTACAGCACGCTGGCTAATGACAAATCTGAGAACCAAAACAGCATGGGGCTGAATTAGGGTAATTCAGCCAAAGAAGGTTTCTACTGAGCAGAGGGCAAGCACCACCTGAGCGCCTCCTCAGATGTGGCAGAGCAGCCTAATGAGCCTTTCCTTGTGGAGAAAGCCCCGTTTCTCCCTCCTTCCCCCGCATTAGTCTTCCTGACACTCTGAAGCTGGTTTCTGGCTCCTAAGCCCAGGACCAGCCCGGGTCCCAAGGTAATGCAAAACCCTCTCCCCTCAACCAGTGCTGGAAGTGAATTTAGGACTCCCCAGGATACCAGCTGTGGCCCCTCTGGCTCCCTCTCGCTCCGGTGCCTTCCTTAAGCCCTGATGTCAGGGATTTGAAGTGTAAACTGATCCAACCTTTGGGTGGCATTGGGTATCGACATTTAAATGTGCAGACCCTTTGAGGATGAACTTCTGCTTCTGGGAATTTTTCCTAAGGAGATTATCAGTCGACTGTGCACAGCTGCACTTACAACGATGCTTTATCACAACAAAGTTTATGATAGTGAAAAGCTGGAAATCGTTTAAATGTCTATCAATAGGGGATTGATTAAATGAATTATAAGTTTGGAAAATGGAGTACTGTGCAGACATTAATAAAAAGCACAGCTGATTTTTATAAATTAGTGGGGAAGATCTCTAGGGTATTTGCGTAAGTGTAAAAAATAAAAACATTTAATGCACCGTCCTCATTATGTAAATATTTCTTTATATCATGGGATTACAAGCACAGAGGGATATTTGGAGAAAAGTTCACTAAAATGTGAAGGTGGTCGGTCATGAGCAGATAAGACTTCAGATCGTTGACTTCTTAATTTTTAAATATTGCTTGGATTTCCAATGGGAATATTTGTTAACTATATGGGGAAAAGTAAAAGATGTATTACTTTGGGCACATCATTTTCTCTTTCAAGCTTTAAAAGGGGGGGGGGCAGGTACTATAACCCATGAATAAGACCACTGAAAGTTTTAATCATAAATATTTTTAATGCGCTTAGGACATGACCTACACATCAGTGAGTCCCAACAAAGGGCCAGCATTAATGTTTTTGTCGTTGTTGTTGCTGTTGTTTTTATGAAACAGAAGGCCTGGGGAGACATCCTCGGCAAATTACCTAGAACTATGGCAAAGAGATGTCAACCCAGCTGGGGCCAATCTTCATCTCTCCCACTTCCAAAGGCACACCACACACACACATATTCACACAAGCATATAAACCCACAAACACGCATATACACACATACACACACATACCCATGAAAGCACAAACACACATACACATAAACACCTTTACAAACACACACACAATGACTCACATGGCCCTGAGATGAAGAGGGCAAGTCTGCAGAACTGACCCAGCTGGCTCAATACCCCTGTACCTATGGCTCATACCCATGTCCCTTCTGCACAGAGGCTCCGCTGGTTCTCAGAGACTGTCTTCCTGTGAGAAAAGGGAGGGGAAGCTTGGGAGAGGCGGGGGTGACTGTTGGGGTTTAATTAAGCATGACACCCAGACACAGGCTTCGAGGACGCACTGTAAGAGACATTCTGCTGAACGTGGAACCCCTGTTCTCCAGGCGTACGCAGGCCTGACAAAACATTTCAAAGCAGAGGAGAGCATTAAGAACAGAGGGAACTGACAGCTCCTAATAGCATAACAAGGAGATGCTAATAAAGACTGTATCTGCGAGCTGAGCAGCTCCAGAAACAGACAGAGACTATTAGGCATCTTCAAAGGCAGGTTGGCAGCACACAGGCCTTTCTTTTAGAATCTTCTGTCCCTCCCCACCCCATTCACCCACATACATCACAGTGCAGGGAGAGAAACTCTGTTGGATTGTGCTCAGGACCACCCGTGTGAGCAGTGGTGGGGCTCTGAAGCCAGCACTGTGAGATTATGTCCTTGAGAGCCCTCAGGGGTCAAAAGGCTGGGGAGCACAATGCAATGGAGTCACGTGGCAAGGAAGGAAGGGTGGAAAGGTGAGTGGGAGGGAAGGAGGGAAAGTGGGAGGAAGGAGGAAGGGAGAAAAAAGGAGGGAAGAAGGAATGGTAGAGGAAGAAAGGAAGGAAGAAAGGAAAGGAGGAGAGAGGGAGAAATAGAGGGATAGTGGGAAGGACAGAGGGAGGGAGGGAGGGAGGGAGGGAAGGGCAGAGGGAAGGAAGAAAGGAAAGAGTGAGGGAAGGAGGGAAAGAGGAAAGGCCTTTCTTTCCTGTTTGCATATCTACAGAAGGAAGGCTCATTACCTTTGTAGAAAAATTCTGCAATTGTTGATGGTTCTCTTTTCAAGTAGTTATTATACAACTACTCTGTGCCAAACCCTATAAACTAAAGCTCAAAACACAACAAAACAAAGGAGAAAAACAGAAACTGTCTTCCAGCCATTAAGAGTCTAGTATGGGTGTCACGTAAGTAAAAAGACAGCTATAATAAACTGCAAATGTCCCAAATCCATTTCCATCCTCCTTGAAAAGAGTTATCCCCACTCTCCAAAATATCTCCCTTCTCATCCTCTACTCTATCCATTCCAATCAGGCTTTTGCCACATGCATTCCAAGTGTCCCACCCTGGCCACAGCTACTGGTGGCTTCCAATTTGCCAAACCCACTGGTTGTTTCCCCATTGTGCTGGTTTGAAAGGAGGTATGGACCCTAGAAAAGCCATGTTTTAATCAAAATCCCATTTCATAAGGCAGAATAATCCCTATTCAATACTGTATGTTTGAAACTGTAATCAGATCATCTCCCTGGAGATGTGATTTAATCAAGAGTGCTTGTTAAGTTGGATTAGGTGATGACATGTCTCCACTCATTTGGGTGGATCTTGATAAGTTTCTGGAGTCTTATAAAAGAGGAAACATTTTGGAGAATGAAGGAGATTTCTGAGAGAACAGAGAATGACATGGCCACGAGAAGCAGAGTCCACCAGCCAGTGACCTTTGGAAATGAAGAAGGAAAATGCCTCCCAGGGAGCTTCGTGAAGGGAAGCCAGGAGAGAAAGCTAGCAGATGATGCTGTGTTCACCACATGCCTTTATAGATGAGAGAGGAACCCTGACTGTGTTCACCATGTGCCCTTCCACTTGAGAAAGAAACCCTGAACTTCTCCAGTCTTCTTAAACCAAGGTATCTTTCCTTGGATGCCCTATATTGGACATTTCTATAGACTTGCTTTAATTGGGACATTTTCTTGGCCTTAGAACTGTAAACTAGCAACTTATTAAATTCCCCTTTTTAAAAGCCGTTCTGTTTCTGGTATATTGCATTCTGGCAGCTAGCAAACTAGAACACTCATCTTAATCTTAGGTTGTCTGGAGTTGCATGCGACACTCATTAGCATGCTCTTCTGAAGACTCCATAACATCCCACCCTCTGATGTTTCCTCCCACCTCTGGCTACTGCTCTGTTGCCTTAAGATAGCTCCTTTTCCTGTCCCCACCTCCAAAAATTGGTCCTTGACACTCTCTATACTCTCTCTGATAAATCTCATCTAAAACAACTACTTAAAGATCATCTATAGGCTGATGACTACCAATGGTTAGTTTGGGATTCAACTCTGAGCTATGTGCATCCATCAAGTCGAATTATTCTTGGATAGTTGGAGGAAATGTGTTTAGCTCTGAAGAAAGACCCAGACTGGGATAAAGATTTTGATGATAAAAATACATGGGATATCCTGGGGTTCTGTAGGCCAGGGGGAGAGTATAGGGAGAGAAGATATAATAAGTATTGGGGATATAGCCCCAAGAAAGCTGGGAAGTATCCAAAGAGGTAGGGAGAGAAGCAGGAGCATGCTGCATACAGAAGGCAGAGAAGTAGTGCAGAGAAAATGGACTTGGCACTGAATAAAGAGAAGAGGTGGTGTGAGGTGAAGAATGAAACACGAGCATTGGATATCACCACGAACACGTCCATGTTTGGTAGAGCAGTTTCTGTGTAGTGAGAGATACAGAAGCCAGACCGTGGTGGGAGGAGAAGTGGGAAGTGAAGAAGGGGAGACCATTCACATAAACTTCTCTATGTAGAAGTCTGGCTGTGAATGGAAGACAGAAGGTGATAGTTAGAATGCTTTCTTCAAAGTTTGGGGAGGGGCCAAGATCAGAGAGATGAATGCATTTATAGGCTGAGGTGAATGGATTAGGAGAGAGGGAGATATTTAAGATAAAAGGGGGTGATTGATGGAGTCAAGCTTCTTAAAAGATTGTGAGGGGAGGGGTAAGTTTTAGGCAGTAGAAGATACCACTGTTCTCTAAGGCAGGAAGTGGGTGTAAGAATGGTGTGTATATAGGTACATGTGAAGGAGGTTCGAAAGCTATGCCCTCTCTTGCCTGGTGATCTTACATTTTTTCTTTAAAATAGAGAATGGAAGAGAAAGGAAGGCTGAGGTTGTGTTGGGGCTTCAAACAAGGGCTGTAAGTCTTAAACATGCCACTGCATGGATGGAGAGATGGTGTACAGCAGCAGAATTGTCTACCTGTGTCAAGTATCCAGCTGGCATGGTATACAGAATACGTATTGGTGCCCACCTGCATTGTGGGATGGACAATTTGAACTACATGTGGCTGTCCCCAGGATGGAAGGAAGATGGCTGGTTGGGTTGATTCCAGGAATCTGTGTAAGGCTAGACGTTCCCTCACCTGCATTTTCTCCAAGATGGCATTTACAGCAGCAGCAGCCACCACTTATTGACGTGTCCGTGTGTGCCAGGTGCCTTAGAAACAGTATCTCTAATTCTCAGGATAGTGAGGCACAACAGTTACGTATTCCCACTCTTACCTCTGAAGACCCATGTCCCAAAGAGGTGATGGAATTTGCTTAAGATTTCAAAAGCACATCTCATGCTAAAGCCCTGACTGTTTTCCCTACTTAATACCCTGACACAACCTTTGAGTCTTGCCATCAGCTCTCATTCTACCCCTCCCCCATCATTGAAATTTTGCTTCTCCAGGGTAAACAATTCCAGGCTTTGAGCACTTCCTTATGGGAACTTGTTTCCAGTCCATCCACTCACCTTGCTTCTCTTCCAGTTTTAGTTTACCACTCTCAAACACATGTGTACTTGCTCACACTTTTTTCAAGGTAGTAATGAGTTCCCCAAGGGAAAGTCAGGACTCCTCAGTAAAAAGCTCTTGAACAGGACTCTCTGGTGTGTTTTCCCTAAGGACACTTCCACATGCTTCAATCTAGTATCCTCCCTAAACCAATTTGCCAATGAAGTCGCCCTTCAAGGAACCAAGAGCGCAGAGCTGAGCATAACATGGTGCTTGACCACCTCTCTAGCCCTCCCTTCAAAATCAACCCTCACATTCCAGAAACACCAAACCATTTGCAGTCTTTACATGTTTTCTGATCTCTCTGCCTGAAATATCCATTCCTCGGTTCTTCCCTAACTATTGGCCCTACGAAATTCAACTTAGGTTGTTTAAACAATCTATCCAGACAGGTGGAGGTAGATTAAACGCTAAAAAAAATTTAGATTCTGGACAAAATAAACTTCTCTTCCTTTGGTCTCATGGGGTAGGTAAGTTCTAAGATATAGATGTCCTTACCTCTGTATTCTGATTTACCTTAGTCCTGACCTGATGGGTTTCATTCTTATCTCCAATTGAAGCCGGATCTCTTTTTTTAGTTTCTTTAGTTTTATGTGGCAATGCTGACTTTCAGACGTGCAGAACTCCTACTCTAAGTCTTCAGTGTAACACAGGTACTCAGAGTTCCAGGGAAATATCAGATTATAAATATATAATACAGCCTCTCAAAATCTAGAAATAACAACTACAGCTCAGGATTAAATGAGACTGCTATAAGAACTTACAATCTAGGCTCCAATTTTCTTATAATTATTTTCTAAAAGAGACCATACAATATTTGCTTTTTTGTTTCTGGCTTATTTTGCATTACACAATGTCCCCCAGGTTCATTCACTTCGTTGCATGACTCACAACTTTGTTCCTTTCTGTAGCTGCACAAAATTTGATCATAAGTATATACCACAGTTCACCATTCTACTTCTCAGTCAATGTATCTTTCATCCACCTCCATCCATTAGACATCACGTGTAATGCCCAGAGTCAACATCCATGTCTCACATTCTTCTCACTTGGTTGTATAGTCATCAACATTCTCAATTTTAGACAATTTTCACTGCTCCCAAGAGAAAAATAAACAATAAACACACCCTCACCAACTAGAAAATCCAAACCTTCCCTTAACTCTTGTCCTTTCCCCCAATTATTTACCCCTGATGCTGCTGTGCTACTTTTGATGTCCTCCTGTTAAACATATACCATAGCACACACTAGTAGTTTTCCCCCTATACTGCAATATTATTTACTTTTGTACAAGATTCATATCTTTGAAGTAGTGCATACAAGAACTTATTTGTAGTAATAGTGTTAATCGGTGGGATACATGCATCTTTACAACCCTTCTCAATAACACTAACCTTCAATATGGCAATATTACTTATAGATCCAGTAATGAGCTGCCTTCACTTTTATCCATTCCCGTATATTTAAATTCAACCTCATTACCTAACCGTTCACCCATCTCTAGCTTCCATATAGCTCTAGGTCCTGTATATTCTGTAATATAAGCCTCTGAGAGTTCACCTTTACCAAGGTCCTCAAAGCAAAACCATACAGTATTTATTCTTTTGTATCTGGTTTATTTCACTCAGCATTATGTCTTCAAGTTTCATCCATCTTGTCATATCCTTCAGAACGTCATTTCATCTTTCTGCTGCACAATATTCCATCATATCTATATATCACATTTTGTTAACCCACTGTCCTGTTGATGGGCACTTGGATTGGTTTCATCTTTTAGCAATTGTGAATAATGCTGCTATGCACATCAGTGTACAAATGTCTGTTCATGTCACTGCTTTCAGCTCTTCTGGGTATATACCGAGTAGTGATATTGCCACGTCATAGGGCAACTTGATATTTAGTGTTCTAAGGAACAACCAAACTGTCTTCCATAGTGGCTGTACCATTATACATTCCCACTAGCACTGCATAAGTATTCCTATTTCTCCACATCCTCTCCAACATTTGTAGTTTCCTGCTTGTTTAAAAGCAGCCATTCTTATAGGTGTGAGGTGATAACTCATTGTTGTCTTGATCTGCATTTCTTTTATAGCTAATGAAAATGAGCATCTCTTCATGTACTTTTTAGTCATTTGTATTTGCTTTTTGGAAAAATATCTTCATATCTTTACCATTTTAAAATTGGGTTGTTAGTTCCTTTGTTGATGTGTTGTATGCTTTCTTTATGTATACAGGACACCAAACCTTTATCTGATAGATGATTTTCAAATATTTTCTCCTGTTGAGGTGGCTACCTCTTCACCGTTTTGACAAAGCCTACCCATAGTTACGCCTAAGAGTTACTTCCAGAAGACTTCTTTTGTTGCTCAGATGTGGCCTTTCTCTCTCTCTAAGCCCAACTCTGCAAGTGAAATCATTACCCGTTCTGCTTTGTGGGTATAACAACCAGGGATGAAAGTCTCCCTGGCAATGTGGGATATGTATGTGAGGGATGAGCATGGCTCTGGCACCATGGGCTAAGCAATGCCTGCCTGACCAAATGGGGGAAAGAATTGAAACAAAATAAGGTATTAATGGCTGAGAGAGTTCAAATAGAGACAACAGGCAATTCTGGAGGCTACTCTTACACAAGCTTCAACTAGATATTATTTACCGTGGCTTGCCAAACTCCAAACAAAACCATTCCTGCCAACCCTAAAGAACACCTAGGGCTCTGAGAGTCTACAAGAGCTTCATGCACTATGATTATTTTCTAGAAATCTACAACTTTCAGACGAGTTCCTAGGCCCAATAAGTCTTGAAACCCAGAGAGGTCAACCTGTCCAGAACATCAATTAGCTCTATTCCCCACCCCCCATTCCATATCATTGACAGCCCTTTCCAACATGAAAAAGTTAGAATGGGCATAATCCAAAACATCTTAAAGACTGGGGGAAAGATCAAAGAAGGAGGAGGAGTTATAACAGAGAAGAAAGGATTTAACAAATGAGTATGACTACTGAATCAATATATTAATATTTCTTTTAGTCTCCAGTGTCTTGGAGCAGTTAGAAGGAAAAACCTAAAATTGCAACTGTAACCCATACCAAACTCTGAAACCTGTTCTATAACTACTTGTTACAAAGTACTTTGAAATCCTAGCTTTTCCGTATATATATGTTGCATTTCACAATAAAAAAAAAGAAAACAAAACAAAATTCAACTTAGACATCACCTCTTCCTAGAAACGTTACCAAGGGGCCCAGGCTAGATCAGATATACCCCTGAATCTTGCTCTTCTTAAAAGAAGCTGAGCACAAAGACTGAGAACATGGGCCAATGGGCTTTTGTCAGACTAGAGGAGACCTAGTTCAGGGATTTACTGCTTTTATCTCGTGACCTCTCTATGTCTCTGTTTGCCTGGCTATAGGAATGGGGATAATGAATACCTACTTCTTAGGGTTGCTGTTAAGAAGGAATGAGCTGATCCACATAAAGTACTTAACTCAGTGCTACGTACATAATAAGTGATAGCTAATATTATAATACTTATCATAGAGTACTATATTTAGTTTATGCTTATATCTTTCCTAATCAGCCCATGAGTTCCAAGGGCTCAGGGACAGCCTCTGATTAATGTCCTTAACTCTAATGCATTATCTAGAGTCTGGCACACAGTAGGGGCTCATAACAAAATGAATGGATGAATCTAAGCCATCACCGTGTGTACTGCCTTGGGAAACACATTATCTGAAATTACCTGCCTCATTTCCATTAAGTTTTGAGAGACAATAAGGGGAAAATAGATATTCTTCTTCATTTGAAGGGCAGGTCGTCCCCCCAGGGACTGACTGGATGATTGAAGATGTATAGGGTCAAGTTTCAGGCTCCACATAGGACAACAGACAGAGGTGGTAGTCATGCTTCGCTGGAATATGGTTGCCTTCATTTAGAAAAGTTCAAGGCCAGGAGGCCAGCTATCAGTCTTGCAGGCAGACAAGGGAAGGGCTAAGTCATATGGAGTGGTGGGGGCTCTGCACCAGAGCTAACATTCCAGGTACTCATGGCTACAGAAATTTTTGTTTATGGCTAACTGCCAACCTGAAAGCTTCAGGCTCCATTGTGTGTGTTTGGTGTCCATGCCATTACATTTTGAAATACTGCCCTTTCTCAGAGACATCATGCTTCTACGTTTCCCATCAGGCCTTGGGAAGGTGATGAAGAATGCAATTAGAGGACTGCAAACCCAAAGACTAGATTTCAGGTGGCTATGAGCTAAGAAACAGCTGTCAGATCAAAGACTAGTTGTCTAATTGAGTCCATGAGTTAGCAATTAGAGCACTGCCAATGGGAGCCACTTTTTAGAAGACTGTGTCAGCCAAGGTTGATTATTGGTTATAACGTTCAACCCTATTCCTAGCACTGCTCTTCCCCTCAGCCATCATCTCCCTAGCTCTCTTCCCACCTACCCCGGAGACATATGACTCTGGCCAACAGCCTCATTTTAGCTGCAGTCACTGGGGACCTGGTTCTTCAGAGGAAATTTAAGAACCCTGAGGTTGGATCTCAAGGGACTTAGCTTTAGGTTAGCACTCTGTACTCAAGTCCATTAAAGCGCTCATTGGGTGATACAGTCATTATTTCTTTATAGACCCATCTTACCCACAAGCATGAGGCTTTCCTAGAAGCAGTAAGGATAAAAGAAGAAGGGAGAGAAAAATAAAGATAAGAATGGAAGGGTAAAAATGTAGGCTGGCTGACTGTTTGATTCTCATCCTAGAACCTGTTCTGGAGCTGGGCCTCCAACCTATTTTCCTAAATCACTATCTTGACAATGTGCCCAGCAAGTCATATTCTTTTGGTCCTTACCACTTTCTGTCTAGGAGCTAGAACTCTATCTCTAAATTTCTGTCCCATAGCGGGGCCTTTAGCCTTTGGAAAACACCAGGTTCTCACTACACAGACCTGGGCCCAGATATACTTTTAATGTCCTTGGGGGCCTGTCTTGAACTCCTCAACCTGCCAGAGTTAAGCTTTTCCCTTCCTGGAAGTCTCCTGCCTGGAGCTTATGTTCCTACTAAGACTTTTCCCCAGAGTTCTGTAGAGTCTAGGGAGAAAATGCTGCAGGTGAGTGTGGAGGGCATAGATGGAGAGCGGGGACTACAGAGAAGGTCTGATGGCTTACTGACAGGGACCTCCTTCACGAGGGGCACTGCACTCAAGGACAAGCATGGAGGACTCAGAATAAACACAGAACTAAGAATTCAGGTGAGGGAGAGAGGAAAATAACACCTGCCCTGACTGCTGGCAAAGACAGCCAGGGGAGGTTGCTCCAGGACTCACTCTTCCTCCAAAAAACAACTAGTGGACAGGCAGGAACTGCGTGAAACAACCGTTTCGTGACTCTGGAGGCCAGGTGAGCACTGTACAGCATCGAGGGAAGAGAAGGAGGAAGAAGCTAAGAAACTGAGGTTAAGAACAGTGAGTAAATGTTCTAAAAAAATGATCATGGTGATGAATATACAATTATGTGATGATATTGTGAGTCATTGATTATACAACATGTATGGACAGTATGTGTACAAAGACGTGTCAATAAAAATATTTAAAAAAAACAAAAAACTATGAGTAGCTTGCTCTCTGGTGGCTGCCAGCACTCATCCCCACTCTTAAGGTGGACCACCTCAGGATCCAGTCCCTGGCTGGCTGCTAAAGATGCAGAGAGAAGTAAACATCCCTTTCCTAACAAAGGGGATAGGGGTACAGCTGATTACTGATCACGGCTTTAAATTGGTGAATTTGGGCTATTGAGTCCCAGCTCTGAGCTGCTGTCTTAGCTTCCCCTGGACAGGGACTACTGGGGCCATTGTTTCAATTCTGCCCCCAACAGGGGCTGGGCCAGTAGAAGTAAGTTTACAGACATAATACCTCCTTAGAGCTGAAGGGAACAGTGCGCTGAAGGGTGCCATCTGCTGGGCAAGCCAGGAAAGTGCAGCTTCAGCGAGCGGTCAAAAAGCCTTTCTGGTGTCTTTCCTCACCTTTTCCCAAGGTTCTTTAAAGCTGGTCTGCACCCCTTTCATGGGTCCTTGGCCCTGTTTTGGGTGGGAAATATTGAACTGGGAAGTACTCTCGGAGGTGGCCCTCTTCCCAGAATTTGCCCTCCAGGTAAAAGCAGCTAGAGGCATGAAAGGAGTATAAAGAAAAGCTATACAGACAAAAAACAAACAAACAAACAAACAAAACACAGATCAAGATTCCTGGAGAAGGAACTGAAGATTTTGGAAGTTTTCTCCTGGGGGTGAAACAATTGCACAAACAGTGCAATCTTAAAAACTGTACCACATATTAAGGGCAAGAATCAGATGAAGAAAAGCTGAAAAAATCTGATCATTTAAACGTGGGCAATCCTAAAGATTTAGAATAAATTGATCCAAGTAACAAAGAGGAGCCTTAACATAAAGCCAGTCAACAATAAAACCCTAGACAAGAGAGAGAAACTGAACTTCAGAATAAATTCATCAAGATAATCAGATGCCTAGACATCAACAAAATATTACAAGCCCTACTAAAAAAAAGAACATGGCCTAGTCAAAGGAACAAATCACAACTTCAGAGAAGACACAAAATTTGTTCAAATAAGTCTCCTAAATCAATTCAAGGAGATGAAGGAAAATACAGCTAAGGAGATAAAATTATTAAGAAGACACTGGGTGAATAGACAGAAAAATTTGAAAATATGAAAAGAAACATAACAAAAATGTGGGAATGAAAGGCACAATAGAAGAGATTAAGAATACACTAGAGACATACAACAGTAGATTTGAAAAGGCAGAAGAAAGAATCAATGATGTAGAAGATAGGACAATCAAAATTGTATAGACAGAAGAACAAGCAGTTTAAAGATTGAAAAAAATTTGAGCAGGGTCTCAGGAATTTGAATGGCAGCATAAAGCACACAAACATATGTATCATGGCTGTCCCAGGAGAAGAGAAGGGAAAAGGGAAAGACAGAATTTTTGAGGAAATAATGGCCAAAAATTCTCCAACTCTTGTGAAAGAAAAATAAACATCTCAAAGAAGCACCTCATACGCTAAATGAGAATAAGTCCTAATAGACCTATTCTGAGAATAGAACAGATCTAGCTAAATACTAATCAGAATGTCAAATGCCACAGATAAAGAGAGACTTCTGCAAGTAGCAAGGGAAAAGTGATTTTTCATATACAAGGGAAATGCAATAAGACTAAGTCTCTCATCAGAAAGGAGGCAAAAAGTCAGTGGTATGATATATTTAAGGTATTGAAAGAGAAAAATTGCCAGTCAAAAAAACTTTATCTGGCAAAACTGTCCTTGAAAAATGAAGGGAGTATAAAAAAAACTCACAGATAAACAAAAACTGAGAGTTTGTCAATAAGAGACTTGCCCTACAAGAAATACTAGTGAGAGTTCTGCAGGTTGAAAGGAAAAGACAGGAGAGAGAGGTTTGGATTAGAGTGTAGACATGAAGATTATCAGTAGGGTAACTGAAAGGGTCAAAAGAGAGACAAAAATAAGATATGACGTATAAAAACTAAAGGATATAATAGTTGAAGTAAGTACTGCCTTTATAATCATATTAAATATAAATGGATTAAACTCCTCAATCAAAACATACAGATTGGCAGAACTGATATAAAAGCATGATCCATCTATATGCTGTCTACAAACATAACCTTAGACCCAAAGATATAACTAGGTTGAAAGTGAAAGGTCGGAAAAAGACATTCCATGCAAACAGTAAACAAAAGAGAGCTGGGGTAGCTATACTAATATTGGAAAAAATAAGATTTTAAATGCAAAATTGTTTTAAGAGCAAAGACAGACACTCATATTAACAAAAGGGGGCAATCCACCAAGGAGAAATAACAACCATAAATATTTATGCACCTAACCATGGTGCCCCGAAAAACATGAGGCAAATACCAGCAAAACTTATGGGAGAAAAAGACATCTCTACAATAATAGTTGGAGACTTCAATACACCACTCTCATAAATAAACAGAACATCTAGACAGAGAATGAATAAGTAAACAAAGAACTTGAATAATAAGATAAATGACTTATACCTAACAGATATATACAAAGCATTGCACCCCAATGTACTCTAGCAGAGAAGAACCCCAATACATTCTTCTCTGGTGCTCATAGATCATTCTCTAGGATAGATCACGTGTTGGGTCACAAAACAAATATTGATGAAGTTAAAGAGACTGAAAGCATCTTCTCTGACCATAATGGAATGAAGCTGGAAATCAAAAACTAGAAGAAAACTGGAAAATTCACAAATATATGGAAGTTAAACAACACACTCTTAAACAATCAATGGATCAATAGGGAGACCTTGGTTGCAAAACCTGAGGAACTGAGAAGCAGAGAACTGGAGACCATCCAACTGGTGCAAACAGCCTAACATGGAAGCCCAGAGTCCTCAGGAATGCACAGATGGGGAGACAGACTAGGAAGTAAGCCAAACCATGTTCTTTG
>PVIY010034992.1:0-26686 GCA_004026745.1 Myrmecophaga tridactyla
TCTTTTGCCAACTCACTCCATGGATTGGGAATGTCATTCTGATTATGCAAATCAGAGTCCTTAGTGTCTTTAAGTCCAGTCAGAGTAGAAAACCCCATTCATAAAAACTCATTTAAGATTCTGTTTCTTAAGAACCATTCCTGGTACCAAGATGTATTAGTTAGGGTCCTCTAGAGAAACAGAATCAACAGGGAACACTCGCAAATATAAAATTTATAAAAGTGTCTCCCATGACTGTGGGAATGCAGAGTCCAAAATCTGCAGGGCAGGCTGTGAAGCTGACGATTCCGATGGAGGGTCTGAATGAACTCCACAGGAGAGGCTCACCAGCCGAAGCAGGAAGAGAGCCTGTCTCTTTTGAATCCTCCTTAAAAGGCTTCCAGTGATTAGGTTGAGCATTACTTATTGCAGAAGACACTCCCCTTGGCTGATTACAAATGGAATCAGCTGTGGATGCAGCTGACGTGCTCATGATCAAATTCTATGAAATTTGTCCTCATTGCAACAGACAGGCCAGCACTTGCCCAACCAGACAAACAGGTACCACCACTTGGCCAAGTTGACACATGAACCTGATCATGACAGTAGTAAAAAATAAAAAGGGGAAGGAATTAAAAAGGAAAAGATCAATAGATTACTAAAATTTAAAACATTTATTGGTCAAAATATCATAAGCAAAATTAAAAGACACATTATAACAAGTGGTAATCAAATTTATCAAGAAAGACCTTTTAAAATATAGAATATCAAATACTTTGTACCAATAGAAGAAAAAAACAAAAATACATACAATTCATAGAAATATACATTAATGAAAAATACATTTTGAAAATTCAAGCTTATGAGTAATACCAAATGATTATTTCAATGTGATTCCATTTGTCAACTATCAAATTAGCAATGATTAAAAACATAATAAACTCTGGAGTGCATCTGTAAGAAAGCAAGCCCTCTTATGTACCCCTGATGAATGCCTACCGTGGTGACCTCTTTTTGAGAAACGATTTGTCAATACATATCCAGAAATTAAAAAATATCTATATCCTTTAGTAATTTCACATCACGAAGCAATTAGAGACACAGACACATATTTATATACTGCAACCGCAACCCCACAGCATTATTCATATTAGTGAAAATTTGGAGGTAACTTAAATGTTCAACGGAAGGCACTCACTAATAAAAGTTTGGTGCATCAAGAAAATTGAATGTTATGCAGCTAATAAACATCTAGTTTTCAAAGGATATTCAATGACGTGGGAATGCCCCATGATATGGTGTTAAGTGAAAACGGTAGATACACAGGGCCTGTTTTTGAAACACAAATGTTTAGAAATAAAACAGGAAGAAAATAGGCCAAAATATTAGAAGTGTTTATCTCCAGTTGATACTACTTAGGTCCCCTGGGGTTCCCCTCATGTCCTCTCTTCCTGGTCTCCTGCCTCTGTATTTCTACAAGCCTTTGTTGCTTTACTCTGGGATTTTATTTTCTCTCCTGGGTGTCTGGATTGCAGGTTCCCACAGGGCAGCCAACTTGCAGTGTTGGTATACAGGAGATGGTATACAGCAGTTGGTATACAGGAGATGGACAGCAGTTGGTATACAGGAGATGGCATTAGTATGCAGAAGGCACTCAATAAATGTTCTGCTAATCTCATGCCTAGTCTAGGTATGGTGAGCCTGTCCACTGCCCATTTGGAAAACACTGTTTTTTCATGGCTTCCTCAAAACTTCCCCCAAACAAAGCCATCCAGAGACTGATAGATTAGCCCCGGGACAATTACTATTTGCCAAAAATGCATCCCAGCAGAGCAGACACTTAATATTCCCTCTCATCTCATCTTTCTGCTGCATTTTGTAGATATCTGTGTTGGGAAGGAATGACTCTTAATAGTAACTCCACACAGATGCTTGATCTCTTGTCTATTGCAACTTTTTCTTCCCCCTTGCAATAAGCTTTATTACTTATAGTTGGTTCACGGCTTGTTCAAGGTCTGCAAGATGGTTGGTTAAAAAGATGCCTTTTGGCTGGAGGAAGGGGCTTGGGCCAAAGCCTGGCTGCCAGGGGAATGCAGAACTCCCCACCAGTAACAAAGGTCTCTGGGCTCCAGAGGCTTCCAGTAGTGGTCGAGGGTGAGCCTTTGGAAGGGACACTGGCCCAGCCCAGCCTGTGGAGGTTGACCACATGGCTGCCCATTTCTTGACGACGTTCACCTCCACATCTAGGAAATGGTTCTCCAGGAAGTCACAGAGATGAGGGTCTCTGTTGGCAGAAACCAAGGACTGCAGACCTGAAAGGGCCAGGTTTAGGTTCGTCTCCAGGGCCATGGTAGCTTCCATGGTATCCAGGGCTCATCTTGGGACGGCTTCTGCATGTTTGGGAAGACGGTGCGTCTGTGCACTTTTTGCTTCTTCCAGAGATGCTCAGTGCCCTTGCGTATCTTCACTGCCTCATGGAAGAAGTGGTCCACACGCTGTAGGGCCACACCATTATGGTCAAAATGGAAGCCCAGAGAGAGGTGAGCATAAGAGGCTTGCAAGACACAGGGAGCCGATGGAGACTTGCACTTCACAGAAGGGTTCTGATGGCTCCGGGAGGTCATGGGTGGTTGACAGTGAGGAGCACACCACAAAAAATGGTGTTGGTTGGTCCCAGAAGCAAGGCAAGGCTGAGAAGATGGTCCTGAAGGTTGCAAAAGGAAAGGAGGTTGGGGGGTGGTCTGAGGCTGAAGGAGGGGAGGGGTAGTCCCCGAGTCTATTCTGTCCAAACACTGTTGAAGCAAGAGTCAGATGGGCCTTCTGGGCATGCTATCTCTTGTATCCTTTTAACCCAGCAAAGGAGGGGGAGTTGTAAAGAATAAAGACTTCTTTTTGCTACCTTTCAAATCAATGAGTCATCCTTCATTGTAGTTACTGGAGTTTAAGGGAGGGTGGGGCCTCCTCATGGGGCCAAGGTTCAGCTGGATTTAGACTGGAAATCAGGGTTGGGGCCTAGGAACAGTGGCAGGAGCTGGTAGTCACAAGGTTAGAGGTTAGAGGGCATGGACTCGCCTGTCTTCAGGGCCTGGCACGTGGCAGACACAGGATCTGTCTGAGTGGGGGACACCTGACTGTGGGTGGACAGGATCCACCCTGGCCTCTCACTTGCTCCAGCCTTTGGAGGAGCCCTGGCAATTTTTTTTTCCTGGAAAAATGTGTTTGGCTAGTGTTGGTTCAAATATGATTAAGCAGGTGTCTCTATTGCAGGACTTTGCAGAGCCTTTTAAGTGTTAATGTGCATTGTGAATCTCCAGGAGGAGGTTTAAGAATGCCTTGCTTTTCCAACTCATTTGGGCCTTAGCAATTTCGCATTAATTTGATTTGTTTTTCTTAAGAGGTCACCCTGAACTGTATAAGCCCGGGGCCCCCTGAAACCTGACTCTGCCAGGCAGAATTCTAAACAAACAGCACTGCGTGGCTCTGAGGAAGGACTGCTAATCAGAAGTGTGGCTAGAGCTTTGGATTTTTCAAGAGCAGCAAAGAATTCAGGTTTTTGTATGAAGTCCCCTATATATATATATATATATATTTTCTTTTAAATGTTGGCAACTTGGGAAAGAAAATACCCTCAAGGCCAAAGTTGCCAGGCTATGATTTCGGGTGAGAGTCTGTAGAACAACAGAACCGGCCAATCCTAGGGGGTGGCGTTTAGGGCAGGGCACCCTTGCCCTCCTTATTCAATGCACACAAAGAAAGGGATTGCACACGTCCGAACCAGCGAGCTTTGCTTTTTTCCGTGACTGCCGCCAACGACTGGCCTTTCTCTAAACATCTGCCACTGGTCCCAAGGCCAGGTTGCTGAATGAGGGTGTGGAGAGACGAATTGCTGTACGTCCATCCTCACGATTGGCAAAGCCACCAGGAATGGGCAGCCCGCTGGCAGCGGCAGGGCTGCAAAGTCACTGTACGCTGAAGACAACGCGGGTGGCTGCCATTCTCTCTGGGCACTAATTAGTCTTGTAGGTGGGGAAGTATTTATGCTCCTCCGTAGGGTTGCAGGAAAACGATTTCAGGGAAGATTTACATAACTGCTTAATTGAGCAGCGACTTGCTTCTCCATAACCCCCAGCTGTCCTGAGGCTATGCAAAGCACATTTTATAACTGCAGGCATTCCAAAAGCATTGGAAAAGGGGCTCAAAAACTTTGAGGGGTTACTTTTGGGTACCACGTCATGTCCAGAGCAGGATGTTCTAAAGCCTCAGGGGGTCGGGGACGTCAGGCAGCGCCCTGGGCTGGAATGGAGGCGGACTGTGCACAGGAGAAAGAGACCAGGCAAGGGGAACGAAGGATGGCAAGTGACAGGCCTGTGGGCGTCCCAGTGCTGCCAGCTCAGACTGGCGGTCGCTAATTAGCTTGTTTGTGGGCTCTGCTTTGCTGCAGGGTGGCTTTGAGGGTGCTGCTTGGCTGTCAGCTGTCCACCCAGACTCGCTGTAGCACCCCGGCACGTCCAGTGGGGGGCAGAGCCAGGGAGTCTGTTGCAGAAACGCCTCTTGTCCTGATTCTAACAGAGGTGGAAACAGGAGAGGGGGATAAGGAGGGCATAGGGAGAAATGGGAGAACAGTGAATTTTCCTAGGACCTCAGAGAACCACCCACGGGTGCATGGCTCCTTTTGGAAAGGGCTTGTCAGAAATACACACCTTACCACTATGCAGAGATCCTGGACCCCCCAAAACAAAGCAAAACAAATCTCTGCTCACTCCCCATCTTCCACAGTCTGCTCTCTTCTAATCCTTTATCCCCTAGCTGCAGCCTTGGGGCCCTGGGGGTGAGTGATTTGGCCTGAAGGTGCAAGTGGAGAAGGCAGGACTGAGACGGGACCACCTTGCCAAGAGCCACCTCTCCTAACCCCTAGCCTGGTGCCCTAACTCTTGTCTGTGCTCACCGCCCTGGGCAGGCAGGTAGGATTCTGCAGGATTTTCATAGCTAGTGGAGGCAGGGGCAGGAGTCCCTGGAGGGTGGCCTGGTGCAGATGGGGAGGGCCTGCCAGGGACTGGCGTGACTCTTTCTCCATGTCTGCTAGCATCCCGTGCTTCAGAACTCACTCCTTGAAGATGCTTAATAAACGGCATTTCATAGAAGTAAATACTTACCTTGAAACTCTAAAAATCTCCCTATTTTTAAAAACCATAGCAGATAATGAGTCATGGGGAGAAGTTTAAAGAAAGAAGATAAAGTATTTTCCTTTCCCTGGGGAATGCAACTATCCATCAGTTAGTCTAAAGCCTTGATGTGTCCCTGATGTGTGCATGGTAGAATTGTCCCATTTTATCTACGGAGCTGTTTGCTCACAGCTAAGTCCTGAATTCCTGGTAGAGGTCAGGGTGGGTACGCAAGATGAAGTACAGTTCAGGTGTTCAGAACAGCTTCGGAATAGTGTAAAAATGACTTCTCTCTCTGACCTGATCCATCCCTCCATCCAGCCTTGAATTCTGTTTTATCGGAGCATATATGGGATTGTTTGGTACACAGATAACTAAAAGAAGAGTGAAATATCATCCCCATTTCATCACCACCTGGCTTTTGCAGGATCTTTTGTTGCCATGGTTAAAACTCCACTCTCCTTGGCCTGCTTGTACAGATAACGTGATTTCTTTCGTCTGGTCACTACTAATTTGTTGAAGCATTTAGAAATGTTCTAGAAACCAGTGGAATTTCTCTTTACCTAAAAAGAGGGTCCTTAACTTAAGTCAATGTGGGTTGCCATCACCGAGTGGTACGGGGTGAGAGGGATGATAGAGGGGGCCAGAACCAGGTCTTACTGGGAGAGGCGCCTTGGTGAAGGCGCAAGAAAGGACAGCTTGCCCTTGGATGACCTACATTCATGACTTCTCTTTGTTTTTGTTTGTCTCCAATTTCCCTACATTGTAGCTAGGTGTAGGTTTCTTTTTATTCATGCTGCTTGGGATTTGTTGGGCTCTGGAGACTGTGAGTTGATGTCTGTCATCATTCTGGAAAATTCTTGGCTATTACGTCTTCAAGTACTGGCTGTGCTCCAAGATCTCTTTCCTCACTTTCTGGGATGCCAATTAGATGATCCTAGAGCTTTGTCATGTACCTCTTCTTTATGTTCAACTTCATTTTTCTTTTCCTCCGGTTCAAACTGAATTCAGGATAGTTTTTTCAAACCTATCTTCCAGTTGACTAATTCTCTCTTCAGCTGTGATCATCTTCCAGGAACTCAGCCATTGGGTTCTTAACTTCAACAAATGCATTTTGCTATCTGAGACTTTCTATTTGGTTCTTTCAAAACTATTTTGTCATTTTCCATAGTTTCCAGTTCTCAACATTTTCAAGCATAGCTTTTGTTTTTGAATATAGTCAGCAGAGTTGTTCTATAGTCTGAATCGAAGAATTCCCATTTCTGACGTCTTTTGTTTCCACAGCCAGCAGTTTCTGCTATTCTTCCCAGATGATTTGTTTTCATGGTACTTAGGTTCTCTGAGATGGTATTAGGCATTGTATTAGGCATTACATATATGTGAATATTTGTGTATATAGACATACAGACACTCACACATATACAACATGGTATGGAGGTCCTGCCAGTCCAGTCTGGAACCACCTTAACCAAGTTCAAAGCTTGAGACTCACCAGACCCACCAGTCGATCTGACCCTGTTTGGAAGCCTGAGGGCTGTAGCCTTCCCTCTCTCCCCACCCCCTTGAGGATCCCATTGAACTTGGGGCTGGTTTATCTAAGTCCCACCTTTGCAGCCCTGGGCTTTGAATTTTGTTCTCTAGTCTTGTGACTCAACTTTAGAACAGCACATTTCCAAAGTTGTATTTCTCCAACTGACAAATGCCCTTTGTTGAAAAAGCAGTTTTGAGGGCTAGGCTAACCAACTTGGGTTGTCTTCTAGATTTGGACAGGTAGTTTTTCACTACCTTATTATCTCTTTGATGCTTAATACATTTTTGGCTTAAACAACAGGAACTTACTATCTTAGTTTTGGAGGCTGGAAGTCCAAAATCAAGTGTTGGCAGGCTCATGCTGTCTTTGGGCTCTGGCGTGCTGGGTGGGAGTGGCTTGCTGGTTGATCCCTAACTCAGTCTCTGACTCTGTCACATGGCTGGAGTCTCCTCTCTGACCCAAGCAATCAGATTTACTTAGCCTGCCATTGCCAGAGTGGAAGATGACCTAGGTTCAAATCCCACGTCCATCACTTACCAGCTGGCTGATAATGGCGAAGCTTGTCCCCTCAGCCACAATGGTGTGTAGTTGTAAAATTGAAAAGTGAAAGTTAAAAATTTGGTAAAGTGATGCACTAACGTTGTTTGGCTTTTGTCTATGTCCTCCCGTAGGATAAGGATGGTGAATTTGATTTTTAGTTTTTTTTCGCTATTGTTTCTCTAACGCTTAGAAGAATGCCTGGTACAAATGGTATGTAGTAGATAATCACTGAATGTGAAGAAGGGTTACTTTGTAAAGATAAGCAAGTATCTAATGTAAGGACCTATGCTTTAAAGTAAAAATAGACGGGAAAATGTATTTTGGGGGGCCAAGTTGGACTCTTAACAATAGCATCTACTATTTAAAAGATCCTTTTCCCTGTTATCACTTTATAAAAGATCCTTTTCCCTGGCTGTTATAAATATAATCGCTGTTATTTTAATTTTTTCACTTGATATGGAATAGAATTTTCACTTTAAGCAAAAATACAGTGTTCCATTGCTTTGTGAAAACAGTCCTGACCTGTTTGCAGGACACTTGGGTGGTTTCCAGTTTGAGGCTATGATAGATAATGTTGACTCCTTTGTTTGCTGATGACAGTGAAAAGGATAAAAATGTGTCTACTGCCAAGCCTTGGCACTTCTGTCCCTGCGCATTTCAGAAGGAGTGTGTCTTTCAGAGCTTGAGGTCTGCCATCCTCTCTGGCATAAACAAAATCAAGGAAAGTTGATCCCTAAGTCTCCCACGGGAAAAGCTAAGCTCATTTCCAAAGGAACCAAGGAAGAACTCCATGTCACTGTTGAATCTCAGTGATTAACTTATTATTTCCTTTTGCCAAAACTTTCATTTGACGAATTTGATTTATTTTTATGAATATTCTATCCCCCACCACCTCAGCTATTTTTACTGAGGAGTGATTTGGAATGGGAAGTTTTGCCTTAAGCCGCAGAGGCTGGGAGCTTTCTGCAGCTTTGTAGAAATTAAAATTAAAACAATTTTGAAATCAGAGCAATTAAGTAATGCAAGAATGCTTTCATTTCATGATCAGAGAGTTAGACGAAAAGGTCATTACTCAATAAACAGCTACCATGGATGGACTGCCTCAGTGTTAGAGGCTTTAATATTAACCATTGTCTAATTTCTTTGAAAGGACACAGCAGCATGGATGCTGCTTTTATGTCCATTTTTCAGATATGTAAACTGAGGTTGAGAAAGGACACGTGATTTGCCCAAGACCACAAAGCTAGAGAGTGGCTGAAGCAAACCAATGGTGCCTGATTCCAAAACCCATGCTCTTTCCCTTACAGTCTGCTCCTGAATTCTTATTACCAGTAAAAGAAAAGATGGCATTTCCTACTTATAGGAGCTCTTCAACTGCCCTTTTTGAGCATAGGAAAGCCCATGTGGTTTGAGTGTTAATGACACTCAATAAGTATTTATATAGGATGCCAGGACTGTGGGTAAGACAAGAGGGTGACAGAGTATCTGCCTTTTGGAGCTCAGTGAAGAGATCAGCTTTAGGTGCATGCATTCTGGGAGCAAATGCAGTGGGACCATTAATAACTCTGATGGACGTTCAGAGGGAAGTGGTGGGGCATGCCTGGCAGAGGACAGAGAGCCTGGACCAGTTCCTCTCCCAGGAGATCAGGAGACCAGGATTTGAAAGCTCCATTTTACCAACAAAGAAGCTGAGACAAAGACCACCTGGATCCAGGGACACTTGTGTGAATGATCATCTAAAGCCGAATTTGATGTACTTCTCTTTCCTGAGTGTACAGGAAGAGTACACCCTGGAGATCTGAGATTGGAAACAAAACTTTTGCCTTCATTTGCCCCCTTGTCCCACCCATTTGTCATTTATCACTTGCAGGGAAGGTAGAGGGAAGGATGAGAGAGCAGGAGGAGAAGAGGGCATTCTGAAACCCTCTGACCTCTCGGTTTGCTTCTGAAATGAACTGGAGCCTTGCCCTTTGTATGCCAGAGCAAACGCTGCTTCCTGGTGAAATAGCTGTGTGCAGAGGGTCTGGCTGGATCAAATTAAAACGTGGGGTTTGATGGAGGCACAGCAATAACAAGTTCAAGGGTCTTGTCCAAGGAGGGGCATCCACCTAGAAGTAGCAGTCGGGGCTTTGGCCTGCCAGTCTCTACCAGAGCTGCCTAGTGTTGGGGTCTGCCTCTAGTTTAACATCCAGATGAGTCACAGATTTACCCCGCAATGAGGGGCTCAGCATCTTTTCATAAGCTCGGTTGAGGGAGAGAGGTTTTTGTTCATGATCTCATTCCCAATCAAAATGTGTCCAGACGCCCAAATATTTGATTTGAGCCTGGTTGCTAAGAGAACTCCCACTGGGCCCCAGCTGCCTGCGGGCAGGAGGGCGGTTTCAGCTTCACTTCAAATTTGTGCCAATTTATTTTGAAACCAGAAAACCTGGAATCTCAGGCTCTTCAAGGCAACCAATGGGAGAGGAGAGATCTGAATCAGCCAAGCAGCCAAGTAAAAATCCCCACTGACCTTTTTCCAGGGAGCTGTTGGAGGAGTTAGGCTAGAAATATTACCTTGTGTTTGTTTACTTAATGTGAAATGCGCTAGGCTGGTAATGAAAAAGAAACTGGAGCTTGGTCCCTGGAAATGTGAGTGACTTCTTGTAACAACCTCAGGGATTCCAGAACGCTGCTGCAGTTCTGAGTCATAACTGGGCATTGAAGAATCGGCCAGCTTCAAGAACAGAACCATCCACCCAGCTTCTTGGGCTTTAACTGCCTGGTGAATTAACCCCATCCCAGGGGTTGGCATGAGCAAAACTGTCACTAAGACGTGTGTGAGGGGTGAGTGCACTTGGAGAACTGGGGAAACCCTAGTTCTGTCTTCTCTCTCATTTCTCAAGAGGAGGTAGAGTTGAACATTGAGCTCATATGTTCATTGTTATCCATGAGTGTTACTGCCTTCCTTCAATTCATGGCCAAATAGAACCCCCAAGGCATGACCTCTGTCTTAATTTGCCAGGGTTGCTATGAAAAACAGCACACAATGGGGTGGCAGGCACAACAAGCATGTATTGGCTCAAAGTTCAACATTAGGATATTGGCAAAGTTGTGCTTTCTCCTGCATCTGTAGCATTCTGGTGATGGCCATCCACCATTGCACAGCCATCTCTCGCTCTCTCCTTTCTGGCTTTTGACTTTGGGCTTCTAGTGACTAGCTGTGTCTGAATTTCATGCCTTGGTAAGACCTCTGGTCATACCAATGAAGACCCAGCCTGCTTCAATTAGGCTACACCTTTAATAACATTTTTGAAAGGCCCTATTGACACATGGGTTCCCATCTACAGCAACGCAGATTAAGATTTGTACACGCCTTTTGTGGGAGGGGCATGATTTGATCCCCAACAATCTAAAACTCCAGTGCCAGACTTGAACTTTTCCCAGGGTGTCCTATTTGTTTCTAAACTTGACTTTGGTTTTTATCCATGCATAAATGTATTTTTGTGAGAAACTAGGTCTTGCTGTGTGTGGGGGTGGGTATGGGGGTTGGGATGAGGGTTGGAATGTAATCCAAGATGTAAAGGTCATGGCTACCCTTGGTTTCCAACCAAAGCCTGGCCTAGGATTATTTGCCCAGAGGCTGGATAGCCCAATAGGGTGAACTTTCAGATAGTACTGTGTTCCAGGTAGTCTTGGGCACATTTGGAAGCCTTAGTTTCTTCTCTTGTCAAAAGTCATCTTTAAAGAAGTGTTGGCTGGGTTTGAGAAGAGCAGATAATAATGGTAGTTTGGTGCTTGGAGAAAACAACTGGGAATGGAGTGGGTTTGAAATTGATGGAGACATGATGTACAGGTGTCAACTTGGCCAGGTGAGGGTGCCTAGTTGTTCTGTTGCTGTGAGCTTAAATCACCAGCATGTGAATTTCATCTATGGCTGATTACATCTGCAGGTGGCTAAGGTGAGTGCCTTCTGCAATGAGTGGTGTTTAATTTAAAATATATGGGCTTAAAAGGAGAGATCAGAAGAAAGAGTTCAGAGCCAACATAGACCCAGACATTTGGAGATGCAGAGAGAAAATGCCTAGGGGAAAACCGTTTGAAACCAGAAAGGAGAGAAGGCCAGCAGATGTTGCCATGTGCCATCTCATGTGACAGAGGAAAGTTAGCTGCCTTTTCCCCAAAGAATGGTAAATTTGTAACTAAATAAATCCTCTTCATAAAAACCAATTCATTTCTGGCATATTGCATTCTGACAGCTTTAGAAAACTAAACACGTGGGTTAAAAGAGTTGCTCGGATCTGGGTTTGGCACAGTGATGGTCACTGGTTTGTAAGTAGTTCTGGACTTGCCTTGAGCAGCTGTGATGATGTTCATTTGGAAAGGAAGATAAGAAAGGGATGTGCACACAATTCCTTGCAACCAGGACTTAGAAAGCTCAGAATGAATAGTTTGAAGGTATCATAGAAGGTCATGGGGAATCATGAGACGCTACACAACTGGGTCTCCTGGTTTGAGATACCTTCTCCATCTTGCTGACCAGGTGAAGATGACCTCCCAGAGTGAAATGCACCTCAATACAGGGAGAATGCCCTTCCATAAAGCCAGATTTTGCTCTTAAAGCTGGGTGCTAAAGGAATCTGCAAGGGATTTAAATTTGTGCTCCCCACCCCCTTGGTTAAATATGCCATGTCTTCCAAAGTACTAATTATTTGTTTCCATAAAGGAAGCTTTGATGTCACAGATACTGCATTTTGATATCATCATGGGTTCCCTCAATCCTGGCTAGGAGAGGCAGCCTCTTATTTGAATACAAATATTCCTGCTGATGAGGAAGGTTGGCAGGGAGAAGAAAAGTGGCCCATCCAAACAAGATAAATGCACTAGACAGAGGGCCAAAGGCTGGGTGGAGAACTTGAACATTTCAGAGAATATTCAGTCTAAACCCATCTCTAAGTTTTTCAGTAATGATGAATGACAAAGCCTGGGGTAAAAATAAACCTACTTCCAGTGTGGTTCTGGCTACCACATTGGAAACTGCATTTTTAACCTGAGGGGGCCAGAGAGATCGGGGAAATTTGCGAGATGTAGAAGCTCGGCCCATCCAGGGAGGAGGAAGTTTGGGTAAAGGTCAGGAGCTAGAGTTTCTGTGGTTGAAGCTCCTCAGTGCTCTCTTTTCTTAGTCCCTGAAAGGCTCTTACTGAGGCTGGTAGCTGTAAATATTGTTCCCAAATGTGTCAGTTTACGGTCAGCAATTAAATTGGGGAGAGCACCTCCTTTTTGTCACTGGTGCAGCTAACACCCCAATAACCCCACGGGCTGGTCTACATCCATTTGAAGTGTCAATACCATGGATGCCTCAATTTGTGAACCCCAGAAAAATCAGTTGGACTGAGAATGCTGAGACGTTCTTAACTGAATTTTTGCCCCATCATGGTTTGGGTGGATATTCCCCCTCTGTTAGAAACACTTGGAAGAACCACAGGAGCTCACAGGGAGGCACTGTTGTTTAAAAGAATGTGGCCTTATTTTCATTAACAAAATTTTTTAATGCTTCTTTCGATTTGTTAACACTGGCAGGATGCAATATACCAGTAATGGGTTGTCTTTTACCAAGGGGATTTATTAGTTTACAAATTTACAGTTCTAAGGCCATGGAGATGTCCCAATTAAGGTACTAATGGGATGATACCTTCTCTGAAGAAAGGCTGCTGGCACCCGAGGTTCCTCTGTGAGATAGAAGGGCACATTGCCCGTGCCTGCTTGTCCCTTACTCCTGGGTTTCATTGCCTTCAGCTCCTGGTTCCAGTGGTGGCCTCTCTGAACTTCTGTGGGTCTTCTCAGCATCTCTGGGCTTTTCTCTCTAAGTTCTCTCTGGGTGTTTCTGAGCTCTATGGGCTTTTTCTTTTATCCTCATAAAGGATTGCAGTAAATGATTAAGACCCACTTTGAATTGGGTGGAGCACATCTCAATCGAAACAACCTAATTAAAAGGTCCCATGCACAACTGGTTTGCACCCACAGGAATGGATTAAAAGAACATGGTGTTTCTGGGGTACAGAATAGCTTCAAATCAGTACAATGTAGAAGCTGTGAGTCATTTGTTTTTATAAAAATATCATATTTCACCTGTAGGTCTTATAGTTTAAATATAAAAACTGCTGTATATATTTATGGGTTTTTTTTTGTTTTTTTCTTGGCTTTTTAATTTAATTTTATTATTTTTTAATTTGCTGTATATATTTATATAAATGCAGTATAGATTTTTTTTTAAGTTTTGATTTAGAGGAGTTAATACCCACAATTCAAATGTTCTTAGGATATAACATATTGGTAGGATCCAGCTAAATCACTGTGGTTTAGAATCTTGTGCAACTCTAAGATTATTTACATCTAATACAAAATGCAACATCTAGTGGAAGTCTTGTGGGTGGATGTGTTTTGGGTAAGATATTTTTTTCTTTTTAAGCCATTCATTTTATAAACCAGGCAAGAAACAAAGAGCCAGATGTGACAGCTATTTTTTTTAAAGATGTATACTATTAATACCTTATGTTTATCTGCTGCTTTTCTTCTGAGAAGTCAGTCCAAAGTGCTTTGCAGATGCTATCTCATCCATCCCCAGCTGTTCTCCCCATTTGAAGAAAGGTCTTGAAAATGCCTGGAGTCAGGGAGTGTGTTGGATGCCATATCTGATCCTGGTTCTTTTATTCTGCATGACACCTTGCTCTGGTTTGCACTTTGCATTCCGGGTGCCCATAGTGGGGTACAGCATAATGCCTTCCCCACTGAATTGTTTTAAAAACCCCTCCCTTGCATCCATGTGCTTGTTTCCCTGTAGCCCTAGGGCAAAATCCTGAGCACGCACACAGCCTTCACCCTGCAAACTGACAAACCAAATTCCTTATTGGCATGTTTCCTGTGCCAGGGTATTTGCAGAGTTGCTAGTGCTGGGTGTACCCAACCACTCACCAATAACAGGATCCCAGGCTCAAAGCTCTGTTGGGTGAGAGATTCAGTAAACTGACACTGACGATCTCTGTCATGAGGCTGTCAATGAGGCTGTCACGGCCACAGAGACACTCAAACAGCACATTGCGTTCCAGAATCCCGGTTCATTAGAACAGCTTTGGTACATCCTTAGAACTTTAAGCCGGGCTACACGAGTTTTTGATTACTAGTCCCTGAAATCTATTACTAACATCGTAAAATGGGATTGTAGCTAGGAATGATGCCGTTTTCTCAAGAACATCAGGTCTGAATTCCTCCCCCAGGTGTACAGTGTTCTGTTGTGGTTGAGGTTGTACTCAACAAGTTTTAGAAAAGCAACCACCAGCTCTTAACTTTCTATGGGTGGCTTTCTACAGTGGGGTGCGGCTATTTCTTTATCCCTGGTTATCATATTTGCCGCAGCACTTACAAAAATTTGATTTTGGGGTCAAAATGAAAGGCCCTTCACAAACAGTCCCTTCCAGTTCTTTCTCATCTCTGCTGTAATCCTTGATGCCCATTACACTCTACCCCAAGGGCACATGGAGCACTTCCTGAACAGATCATCCAGCGCTTCCTGTGGTCCTTGGTGCTGTTTGCCAAATGTTTCTGGTTCGCCACCTTCTGGCCTGTAGTGGGACTGCACTTCCTGGGCCTCCTGAGGTTGGACGGGGCTGTGTTATTAGCTCTGTAAGTGGAAGTGATGTGTGTCACTTCCAGGACAGAATAATTAATTGCTGCCATGAGATCTGGCTTGCTCTCCTTCCATCCTACTGCCTTGCAAAGTTCAAGACAACGAGGCCCTCAACCAACTCATGATGGGTAGGGAGTGTGAGAATTTGCAGTGTCCTTAATTTTATAAATGCATTTGTGCATATTCCCAAGTGCACCTCCTTGAGTTAATTAGAATAGATGTTTAATTCTAATACAAGCTGTCAAGACTGTGTTTCAGAGTCAGTTGTAGAAGAAGCAGAATCCAGATCTGGGAGAAAGTCAGGAAGGTCTCATACTTGTATTATAAGCCACCAACATTTTGGGACTGTGGCCAAACCTAGATTATTTTGATGGATACGCTCTTCAATTTCTGCACCCTTGACACGTGCTTTGCCTTGTGCTTATAATCTGTCATCCCTTCTTTCCTCATAAATTCTCACTGATCCTTGAAGACCCAGTTTAAAAGTCATCTTTTCTGTGAGGTCTTTTAAGACACCTTCAAATGGCTGGGCTCTCTTGAACCTGTGTTTCCGCACCCCTCTGTGAAAATATAAATGTGCACCACATTTTATACTTGCATTTGTTTTTATACCTGTTTTCTTCTCTTAGCTCTTAGCATCTTGGGAGCAGGAAGGGTGCTCCACTCTTATTGTATCTCCAGTGCCTATTTCAAAACCAACTACACACTAAAATCTCAACAAGTGTCTCACAGGAAGGTTAAGACACTGAGAAAGAGGAAGGGATGTTTTAAGGTCAGCCCGCCAGGGCAAAACTTCACAGTCTTAATACTGCTGGTATAGTAGCACCGGTAACTTACAAAATTTTGGAAGATATATTTTAACAAGTCTAATATTTTCCCTTTTTAATTAAAGGATGATTTTTACATTATAGTGGACACCTATTGTGGTTGCCGGCTCACATTCCATTCCCCTTCCTTCTGCTAACAGCTTCTTAGTATTTGGCACTTTGACAGAGGCATTACTGCAATGGTTATAATCACGGCTCTGAAGCCAGGCTGCATGGGTTTTATTCATTCTTGCTGTGTGTCTTGGGGTATATTTCTATTCTTTCCAAGTCTTGGACTCCTCT
The DNA here is from genome assembly GCA_004026745.1 of Myrmecophaga tridactyla. NCBI lineage: Eukaryota > Metazoa > Chordata > Mammalia > Pilosa > Myrmecophagidae > Myrmecophaga > Myrmecophaga tridactyla. Next base: position 15,985 of record PVIY010034992.1, read on the forward strand.
ACTATAAAGCGGGATGATATTGCCTACCTCATAGGGTGGATATGAGGACTAAATGAATGCATATAGAGAAAGCACTCAGACCAAGACTGGATGCATAGAATGAACTCAGTAAGTGTTAGCTGTTATTATGAAATTCTTAATTTCTTCCATTGGGGCCTTTATGGACACTGTCTTCTATCATTGGCTGTGGCTGTGGCAAGTCCATGGCAGGCTGATATATTTTTTTCCCAACACGTATGACTATGTGACTTGATTTCTCCCCCCTCCCCCCCGGGATGACCAAAGAGTTCTTTGTTTATCTTTGGAGATGAGTAATTTTATCAGGCCATGTCTCTCTTTATAAAATATTTTTATTGAAAAATCTTTACCCACATAGAGTCCAACCACAGTATACAATAAATGGCTCACAATATCATCACATAGTTGTGTATTCACTACCATGGTCATTTTAGAGTATTCTCATCACTCCAGAAAGCTAAATAAAAAGGAAAAGCTCATATATCCCACACTCCTTGCCCCTCCTTCTCACTGACCAGCAATATTTCAATCTACCCATTTTTTTTACGCTTTATCCCCCCATTACTTATTTTTTTTTTTTACTCATTTGTCCATACCTTAGATAAAAGGAGCATCAGACACAGGTTTTCACAATCACATGGTCACATGTAAAAGTTATACAGTTATACAGTCATCTTCAAGAATCAAGGTGTATTAGTTAGGGTTCTCTAGACAAACAGAATCAACAGGGAACACTTGCAAATATAAAATTTATAAAAGTGTCTCACATGACTGTGGGAATGCAGAGTTCAAAGTCTGCAGGACAGGCTGTGAAGCTGACGATTCCGATGGAGGGTCTGGACGAACTCCACAGGAGAGTCTCACTGGCCGAAGCAGGAAGAGAGACCATCTCTTCTGAATCCCCCTTAAAAGGCTTCCAGTGATTAGATTGAGCATCACTCATTGCGAAGACACTCTCCTTGGCTGATTACAAATCGAATCAGCTGTGGATGCAGCTGACGTGATCATAATTTAATCCTATGAAATGTCCTCATTGCAACAGACAGGCCAGCACTTGCCCAACCAGACAAACAGGTACCACCACTTGGCCAAGTTGACACATGAACCTGACCATGACACAAGGCTACTGGAACACAGTTCAACAGTTTCAGGTATTTCCATCTAGCCACTCCAATACACCATAAACTTAAAAGGGATATCTATATAATGCATAAGAATAACCTCCAGGATAACCTTTCAATTCTGAAATCTCTCAGCCACTGAAACTTTATTTTGTCTCATTTCTCTCTTCTCCCTTTTGGTCAAGAAGGCTTTCCCAAGCTCATGATGCTGGGTATTGGTTTGTCTGCAGGAGTCACATCCCACATTACCAGGGAGATTTACACCCCTGGGAGTCATGTCATATGTAGGTGGGGATGGCAGTTAGTTCACAGGGTGAGTTGCCTTAGAGAGAGAGAGAGAGGCCACATCTGAGCAACTAAAGAGGTTCTCTGGGGGTAAATCTTGGGCATAATCATAAGTAGGCTTAGTGTCTCCTTTGTAGAAATATGATTCACAGGGGCAAGCCCCAAGACTGAGCGATCAGTCTATTGAATTGGTTGTCTCTACTGCTTGTGAGAATATCAAGAATTCACCAGATGGTTAAATTTAATATTTCCTCCTTTCTCCCCAGTCCCCCAAGAGGACTTTGCAAATTCTTCTTTATTCTCTGCCCAAATTACTCTGGGATGTATTGGGGCATCATACTAACCAGTACAAACCAACAAGATCTCACAGTCTATTAAAGATTCCATGTAATTATAGTGTTCAAGTAAACTGACCATAAAAGTTAAATTAGATATGTGCTACACAAAATATAAATTTTGCACCAAATAAACATCTCTTCCTTTGGTCTCACATAGCAGTTGAATTCTGAAAATATGGGCTATATCATCCTTTAACCAGTATTCTGATTTACCTTAGTCCTATCCAGATCAGCTTCATTCATATCTCTAGTTGAAGTATGATCACTTTTTCAGCTTGTCTAACAGTTGCTGAATGGGGTAATGCTGACTTTCACAGCTTCAGTCCTCTAACTCTGAGTCTCAGGTGTCACATAAATACCGGAAGTTTCAGGGAATGACCAGGTGATATACAAATAGCTCAGTATCTCAGAGTTAAGAAATAATAATTACAACTCCTGAATGTATGTGTCTGTTGTAAGAGTTAACAATACAGGAAATTTACAAAAGCCCCAACCTGATAACCCATGTTCTTCACTTCACTTCTCTGAGTTTGTATATTATTATTTTTCCATATGAGTGAGGCATGGTAATATTTGTCTTTTTGTTTCTGATATTTCATTCAACATATGGTCTTTAAGATTCACTAGGTTATGTCTTGATATTGATTGTTCTGTACTGGGCATTTTTCTGAGATATGTTCTGCCCTTTCAAACTGTAGATTACATTTGTTCTAGAAAGTTTTCTTGAATAACATTTAAAAATAGTTTTTCTTCCACTATTTCAGTTTCGTCAAAGGGGACACCATATGTACATATTGAACTTCATTTGTGTTTCACACCATTTTATTGCTAAGTTTTGCTAATTTCCTTTATTGCTAATTTCCATTCCATTTCCCTCACTATTCTTGACTTGTCCTCTATAGCCCTTAAAAGTTTTTTTTCCCCGATTCTCCTTGTTCTATGTATAATGTGGCCTTTATATCAATGATTGTTTTACTTATGTTCTTACTTCTTTCCCAAGTTCTTCCAGCTCATGTTTTAACTCCTTCTGTTGTCTTGCCCTATTTCCATGATCTCCTATTGCTTCTTTAATTTCTTGTTTTGTACAAAAATTTTTTCTGATCTGTAGCAATTTTTTCTTGTTTTTTTTTTTTTGCACGGACAGGCGCTGGGAATTGAACCCAGGTCTCCAGCATGGCAGGAGAGAACTCTGCCTGCTGAGCCATCATGGCCCACCCTTTTTTTTTGTTTTGATTCTTCATCTGCTATTTGCTTTTCCCATTTCTTCACTTTTCTTTTCAATTGGAGGAACTTTGTGCTGGTCTCATCTTGATTTTTGGCATGTTAAGAAAGGGCCTTAGCCATTTTCCAGGCTAGCTAGAATTCTCCTTCAGTCGCACTTTGGTTTTTTATGACTAAGAGTTGTTGTGAACAAGGGTTCTTTAGTGTTTACTTCTTCCCACAGAGATCTGAAATGACAATGCTAACTCCCTCCTCTCCATCTTGCCTCACTGGCAGACTGCTCTTTCCAAAGGTGGCAGTTTTGTGTGATTCCTTGTTTAGCTATACTTTCTCTTGGCGCAGTTGTAGTGCATGCAGTCAACAATTTATGTTAATCATCAGTATATAAGAAACATTCTCTGGTAACTCTATTTTTTTAAATTAGTTTGAAATAATTTAAACTTACAGGAAAGTTACAAAATAATATAGAAATAATACATAGAACTTCAACATACCCTCCCATCCAGATTTGCTAACTCTGGTGGCTTGGAGTTATGTACCCAGAAAAACATGTTCTTTTACTTAATACATTCCTTAGGTTGTGAACCCTTTTATATAGAACCTTTTTATGAAGTAACTTCAGATAAAGTGTAGTCCAGGATTGGTCTTTTTATTACTGAGAGCCTTATAAAGAAGGTCACATAGTGAGGAAAAAAAAGACACAGAAGTTAAAGTCAATGGAACCTGGAAGACAAGCGAGAGGTCAGGAGAGGTTGCCATTTGGACCAAGGCACATTGGCAGCCAGCCCCAGAATACCAATTTTTTGGAAGAAACCATCACCTTGATGATCCTTGGATTTGGACGTCTCCTAGCCTCAAAACTGGAGCCAATAAATCCCCATTGTCTAAGCTTACTCATTGCCTGGTAATGAGGAAACTAAAACACCAACTACCTAGTAACTCTTTTAACTGTTTCTAAGAACAATGTATACAATTTAAGGTGCCAAGGATTTTGCAGCATTTGTAGACTGAGGCTTCTAACACTGAAGTTTTCTCAAACAATCGTTTGATGGAAAGGATGACATCATTTTTAATTAGGAGATTTTTTTCCCCTGCAAGTTTCTTGCTAAGGTTTAAACAAGTTTTTCATTGAGGATGTACCCAATAAAATGTTTTGGCTAATATATTTCTAGACCAAAGAGTTCTTTTCTTAAGTTTCTAAAGACAAACTAATGATATTCTGGATAAGCTTTTCCTTAGAAGGAAAAAAAAAAAACACATTGATTTTGGAGTCCTAAAAATCATCAAGTTTGCATACCATTTTCCATTCTACAACCTGGTATTTTGTAGGCCCAGGTAGGCAAAGTGCTTGTACCAGATATAGAACTGAAGCCTAGTTTCCTGGATTTATGGTTCTTTCCACAACCACAGCTTGCCTTCCTGACATCGCTTTAGGCTTGGCAGGATGGATAAAAACAATACAGACATTTCACATTTAATCTGTGCACTTTATTTAGATGGCATTTTCCATCCATACCATTTGCCCAATTTTGAACTTGGGCACAAAATCATGATCTATTGGAAAGAAGAGTAGGTAGGGAAGAGGTTGATGGGCATAAAATAGTAACACTTAAATATTAAAAGTGTCTCTTCAACTAAAATTTACAGGCTTTAAGGAAATATAAGGACTAGGGCCTGAACTTCTGTCATTTAGAATATGTAGCAGAGCTTTATAACAAGGAATTGCTGAGGAACAGATGGCTAATTTGTTGGGAATGGAATTTAAGGTTGTTCTAGTTTGCTAGCTGCTGGAATGCAACACACCAGAAACGGATTGGCTTTTAATAAAAGGGGATTTATTTTGTTAGTTCTTCAGAGGAAAGGCAGCTAACTTTCCACTGAGGTTCTTTCTTACGTGGGAAAGCACAGGATGGTCTCTGCCGGTCTTCTCTCCAGGCCCCTGGGTTCCAACAACTTTCCCTGGGGTGACTTCTTTCTGCATCCCCAAAGGCCTGGGCTGAGCTGCAAGTGCTGAGATGAGGAATGCCGAGCTGCTTAGGCTGTGCTACGTTGTGCTCTCTCATTTAAGCACCAGCCAATTAAGTCAAACGTCCTTCCTTGCAGCAGGCCCACCCCCTAGCCGACTGCAGATGTAAATCAGCAACAGATGAGGTTCACGTACCATTGGGTCATGTCCACAGCAACAAAACTAGGTATGCTCACCTGGCCAAGTTGACAACTGAATCTAACTGCCACAAAGGTGAATGAAGAACTTGACAGCTATCACCTATTCCACCGGGAAAAGAATGCCAGAGGGAGGTAATGGTCAGTTATGCTGGAGGACAGTCCAACGCAGAGAACCACATAAATATAATTAGGACATTTATATGGTGAAGGTTTAACCATCCTTAGGAAATGATGGGTTTTGATTTTGACTGCAACATACAGGATCAAGATCTTGTAGTTTACATGGCATCCACTAAATCAGAAATGATCATAGTAGAGCCAGCCTGAATTTGCCTTTGGTATTTCCATATTTTACTTTGGCTCTCTTCTTTTGGGCCTGGCTTGCCCAATCCATTAAAAATTTGTGCCCTCAAAAAGGAAAATATTGTATGATCTTGTTTATATGAAATACCTAGAAGCAGCAAGGTTACCAGTGACTGGGGGAAAGGAGGAGTTATTGCTTAAGGAGCTGCATTGGTCAGGGTTCTCTAGGGAAACAGAGCCAACAGGAGATATCTGTAATATTGTGAGATATTTTTATAAGAATTGTCCATGTGACTGTGAGTATGGTCAAGTCCAAATTCCATAAGGTAGCCTGCAAGCTGGGAACTCCAATGAAGATTTTTTCTGCAGGAGAGGCTGGCTGGCTGAAGTAGACATGGAAATTCTCTCTTCTGACTGCTGAAATCATCACTGCTTCTTTTATATTCCTTGAGTACTGGTGTCAGTGTTGTCTTTGTTTGTTTGTTTGTTTTTTGCATGGGCAGGCTCTGGGAATCAAACCTGGGTCTCCAGCACAGCAGGCGAGAATTCTGCCACTGAGCCACTGCTGCCTGCTATCACTGCTCCTTTTAAAACCTTCAACTGATGGGATAAGACTTCTCTCATTGTTGAAGGTATTCGCCTCATTTGATTGTAGATGTAACTAGCCATGGACGCAATCAACTTACTGATGATTTCAGTGCTTGAAATGTCCTCACAGTAAGAATCAGACCAAACAACTGGACATCATCACCTGGCCAAGTTGATACATGAACTTAACCTTTACTGTCCACCTCTTGTCAACTTGGCACCCACACACATCTCCTTAAACCATACTTAATCTCTAACTGAAACCAATAACATTCATATTTTTGCCTATAATACTCAACACTCCTGCCTAAAACCAGAAATACACTAACTCTACCCAGATATGGTACCCAGACAAGTCTTTTGGTAATATTCACTCTTAAATGTAATATCCTGTAGCTTAAATCCTATGGCATGAAGTTAATACAACTTATGCCATATGGTAAGGGGATAAGATAGGGAAAAAACAAATATATTTGTATACACACACACAAACATACTCATAACAAAAAAATGAAGAAATATTCATAACCATTACAGCCCTCATTTCTGTAACTGATCATGTGGTCATAGCTTGTATTTGAGAGTCCTTCTTCCACTACTCAGCAAGCACCTCAGCTGGCTATGGTTCTTTGCCTGGTGGGGTGATCCAAACCTTCATTCCTGAAGTTTCTGGGCCATTGGGTGTCCTGCCTGGATACAGTCATTATAGTTTTCCTTGACTTCAGTAACAGGGCATGGTAGTACTAAGAGACGCCCTAGAGGATCTCCTGTATTCCAGGAAAACTCTTCATTATCTCTATTGCATAGTTGCAGTCCTTTTTCCCCTTGATAGTCATGTTCACTCATCCCAGTCAGTATAATAATCCCCTCTCTGGCTGTTGATTCAGGGTCATGTGAGGCCCAAAGTGGCCAGGTGGCAGTCTTACCTTCCAGTTCAGTGGAAACATTGTTGTGTCTCCTGGAGAAACCATTCCTCTTTTCAGAACTAAGAAGTGTATATCAGCAGAGCTTAAGGTTGCAGGGACTGGAAACAATTTTTTTTCTAGTGGATCAATATGGGTAATTGTGGGTGGTTCCACTCCCATTTCCACTCCTGGATTCCTGGGTCTGTGAATCTTGGCTATGGGAGAAAAAGCACCGTAGAGTGAACGCTTATTCAGAGCATACACTGCCCCAGCCCTGCAAGGTATTGTCACCTAGTTGGTGCCATAATTGACTTTTCAAAAGGTCATTCCACCATTCGTCAATCCAGCTGCTTCAGGATGATGGGGAACATGGTAAGACCAGAGAATTCCATGAGCATGTGCTCATTCCCACACTTCATTGCTGTGACGTGTGTTCCTTGATCAGAAGCTATGCTGTGTAGAATGCCATGATGGTGGATATGGCACTCTGTGAGTCTATGGATGGTAGTTTTGGCAGAAGCATTTCATGAAGGGAAGGCAAACCCATATCTGAAATATGTGTTTATTCCAATCAGAACAAATTTCTGCCCTTTCCATGATGGTAGTGGTCCAATGTAATCAACCTACCATGGGTAGCAGGTTAATCACCTCAGGGAATGGTGCCTTACTGGGGACTGAGTGTGGGTGTCTGCTGCTGTCAGACTGAGCACTAAGAAGTGGCTGTAACCAGGTCAGCCTTGGTGAGTGGAAGTCCCTGTTGCTGATCCCATGCATAACCTCCATCCCTACCACCATGGCCACTTTGCTCATGAGTCCATTGGGCAATGACAGGCATAGCTGGGGAAAGAGGCTGACTAGTAACCACAGAATGGGTCATCTTATCCACTTGATTATTAAAATCTTCCTCTACTGAAGTCCCCCTCTCATGAGCATTCATGAGCGATAAAAATATCTTCACATTTTTTGCCCACTTGGAAAGGTCTATCCATGTACCACTTCCCCAGACTTCTCTGTCACCAATTTTCCAATCATGCTCCTTCCAAGTCCCATTCAGTTAAATCATTGGCAACAGCCATGAATCAGTGTACAAATGCACCTCCTGTCAGTTCTCCTTCCAAAAACAGTGAACAAGCAGGTGCATTGCTCAAAGTTCTACCCACTTGGAGGATTTCTCTTCACCACTGTACTTCAGGGATGTTGCAGTACTGCAGCTGTCCACTTTTGGGTGGTACCTGTATATTGTGCAAAACCATCTGTAAACCAGGCCCAAGTTTTCTGCTCCTCAGTCTACTGACCATAAGGAGGTCAGTAGCTGTGGGCTGGGAAGGAGAAAGTAATGTGGCAGAAGTAGCAGCCACGGGCATTTGAGCCACTTCCTCATGTAACTTGTGCTGTCAGGATCCACTCAAGCCCCATCTCATATATGCACCTTCCATTTTATGATGGAGTGCTGCTGTGCACACCCAAATTTGTGGCTTGGTGGGTCAGACAATACCCAGCTCATGAAAGGCAACTCAGGTCTCATGGTAACTTGGTAGCCCATGGTTAAGTATTCAGTCTCTGCTAAGGTCCAGTAGCAGCCCAAAAGCTGTTCCTCAAAAGGAGGGGAGTTATTTGCAGAGGATGGCGAGGCTTTGCTTCAAAATCCTAAGGATCTGTGCTGTGATCCTCCTAAAGGATCCTGTCGAAGGCTCCAGACAACATCTCTATATGCACTGAAACTTCCTATACCATTGGATCTGTAGGATTATATGGCCCAGTGGCAGAGCAGCTTGCACAGCAGCCTGGACCTGTTGCAGAGCCTCCTCTTTTTCTGATTCCCACTCAAAACTAGCTGCTTTTTTGGCCACTCAGTAAATGAGCTGGAGTAGCACACCCAAAAGAGAAGTATGTTGTCTCAAAATCCAAAGAGGCCACTAGGTGTTCTGCTTCTTTTTTGGTCATAGGAAGGTCTGGATGCAACAGCTCATTCTTGACCTCAGAAGAGATATCTCAACATGACTGTGCCCCCGGACACCTAGAAATTTCACTGAGGTGGAAGGCCCCTGTATTTTTGTTGGATTTATCTCCCATACTCTGACATGCAAATGTCTTCCCTATAAGTCTAAAGTAGTTGCTACTTCTTGCTCACTAGCTCCAATCAACTTGATATATTGATATACTCAATATAATGGACCAATATGAGGTCTTGTGGGAGGGAAAAACAATCAAGGTCCCTGTGGACTAAATTATGACATAGGGCTGGAGAGTTGATATACTCTGAGGTAAGACCATGAAGGTGTATTGCTGGCCCTACCAACTGAAAGCAAACAGTTTCTGGTGGTCCTTACTAACAGCTATTGAGAAAAATGCATTTGCCAGATCAATAGCTGCATGCTAAGTTCCAGGGATGCACTCATTTGCTTAAACAATAATACCACATCTAAACAGCAGCTGCAGTTGGAGTCATTACCTGGTTAAGTCTACAATAATCCATTGTCATTCTCCAAGACCCATTTGCTTTCTGCACAGGCCAAATAGGGGAGTTGAATGGGAGAGTGGTGGGAATCCCCACCCTTGCATCCTTCAATTCCTTGATGTGGCACTAATAGCTCTGAAGTTCCTCCAAGAATCTGGTATTGTTTCTAATTTACTATTTTGCAAGTTAGAGGCAGTTCTAGTGGCTTCTACTTGGCCTTTCCTACTGAATAGCCCTCACTCCACAGGTGAGGGAACCAGTGTGGGGATTCTACCAGTTGCTAAGTTTGTCTCTTCAAAATATGCATTCTAGAATTGGGGAAATAACTACAGAATGGATCTGGGGATCCACTAAATCCACTGTGAGACAGATCTGAACTAAAATTCCATTGATTATCTGACCTCAATAAGTCCCTACTCTGACTGTTGGACCATAGTGATGTTTTGGGTTCCTGGAATTAATGTCACTTTAGAGTCAGTGTTTAATAATCCCCCAAATGTCTGACCATTTTCTTTTCAACAATGCACAGTTAACCTGGTAAAAGGCTGTGTGTCTTCCTGGGGGAAGGTTGGGAGGAAGATTAACTGTAAATTTTTGGCAGTACAATAGGCTCTTTCCCTAAGGAAACCTGGTTTTCCCCTCATTCAAGGGACTATGGGTCTGTAAACTGTCTCAAGTCTGGGAATTGATTAAGGGGCCATGACTCTCTGTCTTTGTAACTAAAGTTAGACTTTTGTTCACTTGACTCCTCAGCTTATATGGACCAAGTAAGGATTTAATAGACTGCCCAATCTATTTTACTTCTAGGTACACCATGATCTACCAGCCAATGCCATAGGTCTCTGTGACTCTGACTCTATGAGTCAGACTATGTTGATTGCTGCTTTGAGTCTTTGAGATAGCCACACACATCTTCTCTTTGGTGATATAGTGCTGCCACATGCCTTCTGCCAACCTGGGATGCAATCGTCCCCATTGTGTTTAAGCATCCAGTTTGGTGACAGCAGTTCCCACAGTAGTATCTAACCTACAGAGAAGGGCAACCACAGAGCTCTTCAGGGATGATGGAATTAGTCTGATAAGTTTATTCTTCATGGTCCTGCTGAAGGGTTTGTCTTCTGGACATTCCTAGGGTAGGTGACCAGGTCTTACATGATAAATCTGCTCTAGCATTCCAGTCTCACTAAGCCTTTGGATCCCCTCATCTACATTACGCCAGGGCAATTCTGACATCTCAACCTCAGCCAATGTCAGCCATCTTTTAGCCATGTTTCAGCCAACCACCCAAACTAACTGTTA
>PVIY010034993.1:0-26687 GCA_004026745.1 Myrmecophaga tridactyla
GGACATAAATGAAATCAGAATGATTTGAAAAAAAAAATGCAAATAGGAAAAAAAAATAGATCTCATTTTCTGAAATGCAGAGATATTGGGGCTTGTAAATATTCTTAATCAACAAGTCAACTGGACAAGATCCAGGTCTTCTTATTCCCCAAATCACAGCTCTCTTATATGTGTCTGTTTGGCGCATCATTACATCATAATGTAAATCATAACGTCACTAGAAATAAAAAGTGACCTCACTCATGTACAGTGGTTTTCTTTATTTCTTCAGAGTAATCTGATTACTATGTAAATATACAATTATATGATATTAATATTCCCAGAGCGCTTCTAGTAATTTCCAAGTGAATTCAGCATTTTCACAATCCATATACAAAGCTAAATTGGCTTAATAATTCAGAATAATGTTTCCTACTCTCCTCTGCTTCTAAAAACTATCTGATTGTGTCTCTGTTTGGAAACTCAGTCTATTTCATATTTCTCCAAACTTTCTTCTGTCACTCTGATGTCAGTGCTTATCCATCTGCTTCTTTAATGTTTCTCATTCTTTGAAAACTAAGACTGAAAAAAGTCTTAGTCATTAATTAATGGAGATGAAAACTTGGATGGTTCTCTGATATCTTATTTATAAACACCCTTTCAGTTTTGCACCTACCATAATGTTTGCCATAATCAAACAAAGAGTTATTATCCAGTGGGTACCTGTGTGTGTAAAGATGTGTTTCATATATGAACCCACTCAATCCTCACAACAATTCCAGGAGCAGGTGCTATTTTATCATTCTCATTTATAGGTTTGGATATTGAGGCACAGAAAATTTACATAATATGCCCAAATTCAAAGTGCTGGTAAGCTCCAAATAGAATTTTAACTCAGGCTGTCTTGCTCCAAAGCTTTTGCCTTCAACCTCTTTGCTGCATTATCTTCTGTGGTAGAAAATTATTACTTATTTATCAGATTTAAGAAATATTGCTTCAGATTGAAAGCACTCAAACTGAAGCCCTGCCTGGTGAATTAATGAATTTGTTATATCTAAAAATTCAATAATAATTTTTAAAAGTGGGATCTAAAATGAATGGGGGAATTCAGACACTTCGAATCAGTGTCAATATAGAGAGCAGCTTAGGAATTGATAAAGCACAATTCTAAGATAATATAATGCAAAAGTGCCTGAGTCATGCAAATCTTTGAAGTCCTTCAGATTTCCAAGGTGTTACTTACTACTTTAAGTAAAGAATACAACATTAGCACACCCATACCTACAACTTGGGGAAGGTATCTTTCTATTACCATTTGCATTTGGTTTTAGTTTTCCTTTGCCACAGTTCAAGCCCCAACTTCAGAATTCAGAATTTTGTTTCCAGCTGCGGTGTTCTGACAAAGCCCTCTGGCACACAGATGGGGAATCATACCAGACCTGAGAGTTTCAGTGATATAAGCAAATAATTTAGAGTTGTCTGCTTCTGCATGCAGTTTCTCTTGAAGTTGGGAGGAGTGCGTTATTGGATTGTTCTAGGCTTTTCTCTTCTCCAGTTTTTCACCAGTGCAGGTGGGGTGGAAAGATGAGGCACACTCCATGCAGGATTTCTGGTGAGTAGGCTTGGAGTGAAGGAGAAAAGGAGGTGTTGGGTGTTCTCCCATTTTGTATAATTAGAATGACCTGATATCGGTGCATAACTACTGAACTTCGTCTTTTTTACTTTGTGTTTATGGAATGGTCAGGACTCAGAAAAATCAGAGTTCAATCCCAGCTCTAGTATTGCTATTTCGTCAGCATGGGGAGTTACTTTTACAAAGGTTATTATGGAACTCACATTCTTTAAGATTTCTAACAATAGTTATTTCTTGGGAATGGTCAATTATTTAAAGTGCACATCTGATTTTCATAGGCTGTGGTGATAATTTTCATGTTTATGATGGACACATGCTGATGTCAACTTACTACATAATGGTAGATAAACCTACCAGTGATTCTACTTAGCAAATTACTTTCTCCCAAAATAGGAAGTTTGCGTTAGTGTGGTGTATATACCTTTTTTTTTTTAACTGTCTGTGTGCTGTAGTGGAAAGTATAGAGTATAGAAAATATGGCTCAACTTTGGCTCTGCCACTTACTAGCCAGGTAACTTTTAGGTAAATGTTAACTCCTATCTCCTTTTCTGTTTCAACAAATATGAAAGGAAGTAACTGAATTGCACAATTTTCCATTTCTATTGAAATGCTACTGTTTTTTACTTCTATATCAAGAAATATTTACACTTGCAGATTATAGAAAATAGTGCAATCTGTCTCCGGACTGTGACCTATATCAGTGCGCTTGTGTGAAATTTCTTTAGATACTGGTTGAACAATCATGATTTAGGTTTAGAGTTGATTTTTATGCTTTTTTTTTTTTTTTTCGTTTTTCGTTTCGTCCTTTTTATTTTTTTGCACAGACAGGCACCAGGAATCGAACCTGGGTCTCTGGCATGGCAGACGAGAACTCTGTCTGCTGAGCCACCGTGGCTCACCCTTAATGCTTTTATTGTAGTTTCATATAAAGCTCTGTGGGGTTGAGCTTTTGTGATCAGTCAGTTCTGTAGTTTGTTCATCTGCCACTCTCTTTGGCAAAATTGTCTGCATTATCATGGAGCTATCTGAGCATCCCAGATATCATTATGAGGTTTGGCACAGACATTTAGGTTAATGGTCTAAATATGATTTCCCCCAGTCTTCCTATACCTACAAAGTCCTCTGAGAGTCACTTGTGAAAATAATTTGGATTGGAAAACCTGTTTAAAAACATGCAGGTAAAATGTCCCTAAGGTGAGTATGATTAGGAATATAGGGACCTTACAATTAAGTTTAATTGGATTAAGTCGAGCACATTGACTTTCATAATTAATTTAGGCTCATGATTGGTCTCTGGAGGGAATATTCCAGATGAAAAGATTACTGTGAGAGAGCATAAAGTGCTACAAGATATAAGCCAAGCCAGGTATGATACCAGTAACAAAATTACCAGAAAAATATCTTAGTAGCTCTGAATAACATATCAAGTAACACATCATTAAAATTTGCTGAATGGAAAAAGAGATAGGGAAATTCAACTGAAAGTCAGAATCAAATTTTAATGGATGCTCAGGTAATACAAAATCCGATATCTGAAATTCAGAATACGACATATCGATTAAAAAGCAGATGAAGAAATAAAAGAAGACGGGAGTAGCAAGTACATGTATAGCTCAATATAAAGCACAGAGAGATTAAAAGAATGCAAATGACAGAAGAAAGCATGTGGTATATGTAATGAAGTCAAATGATACATATAATTGGAATGGAATGAACATGGATGGAAGTAATAATTGAAGAGATAATGGTCAAGTCTTCTCCAACATTTACAAAAGATGAAACCATAGATTCAAGAAGCACAAATACCACACATTGCTTGGCTTAAACAACAGGAATTTTTGATTTACAGTTTGGAGGCTAGAAGTCCAACTTCAAGGTAAAGACGGGCCATGTTCTCTTCCAGAGTCTGTAGTGTTTCTGGTACTGCTTGCCAGCAATCCTTGTGGTTCCTTGACTTGTCGATGCATTTCTGTTCAAGTCACATTATGAGCCCTCTTTCCTCTCGTGCTTACCTAACTGACTGACTGTGTCTGAATTTCCTCTACTTATAAGGTCCCCAGTCATATGGATTAAGGCCTACCTGGACTCAGTTGGCACTTATCTAAATAGGATCTTTGAAGTCCCTGTTCACAAATGAGTTCACACGACAAGAATGGGATTAGGGCTTGAACATGTCTCAGTGGGGTCATAATTCAATCTACCATAATCAGCAAAACTCAAACAAAATAAACCCAAAGAAAGTGCCACAACACATCAGAGTCAAATTGCTGAAATACAAAGATGAAGCGTGTATATTAAAAGAAACAAAATTAAACAGAACACATTTCTTTTAAAGGAGTAACAAAAAGACTGAAGACTGATTTTTAACAGAAAGAATAGAAGCCATAAGACAATGGAGTGATATTTTTAAGGGGTTAAAAGACAATTTAAGAAATGCTTAGTAAACCCAGGGTTTACATTGTAATCTCAGGTAACTTCTAAAAGAAAAACATGATGAGGAATAAATTAAGTTAACAAAGGATGAAAAATGGAACAGGAAAGGTAGAAATGGAATAATAAAAGTATTTATTTAGTTCAAATAGTAATAAATGAAATATTGGGTGAATAGTGAACAAATAGCAAGGGTTTTTACTTATATTAATAAAATTATAAATATAAATAGATTAAGCACATCAATGAAAAAAAAATAGTGTTGGACTTCCGTTTCCACTGTGATATATAAAGAGCTTAGAAAGTGTCACTCCCACCTTACAACAAGCAAAATGTTGGAAAATCTGAAAACCAATGAATTTTAGACCATCATAGTAGTGAGGACACAAAGAAAATCACCAGCAGAACTTATGGTATGCAGTGAAGGCAGGGTTCAGAGGGAAAATTTATAGTTATGAATGGTTATCGTTTTAAAAAAGATGAATGGGGCAGTGAGATGGTGGCTCAGTGGCAGAATTCTCCCCTGTCATGCCAGAGACATGGGTTCGATTCCCGGTGCCTGCCCATGCCAAAAAAAGGATGAGTGATGTCATCAGTATAGTGATATGACATCCTCTGGAAATTCTCCCCTTAAAATCAACTAATAAAATGACAAGTCTCACTTGCCTGGAACTCTGGAGGATGATAGAGACTGAAGAAGGACTCCACAAATGAGGACTCAAAGAAAATTAAAGAGACTCACTAAAATTAGGTAGAAGACTCTCATCTCAGACCTGCCAGTCTGGGCTTCTCCCCCTCCCTCCATCCTGCACAGCCTAGCACTCACAGGGGGCAGCATGGCCCATCTCCCTCTCATGCAGATGCAGACCACTCCCCGCAGCATATCCAGGCACATGGACCCAAGTTGGCAAAGACCCAGAGTGGAGCAAAAGTGGCTGAGGAGTGCCACATATATGAGTGCCCCCAGAGGAAAAAAAATTTAAAGAAAAAAAATTTAAAAGAAAGATTGTAGCAGAAATGTTGATAAGCGGTGCACACACTTTATCTCTGTTTACTGGACCACCTTAACATAAAACAGACCTTTCTGAATTGACTCAACAGGATGGGATACCCTAACAGGTTGGATATCAGAATCAGGAAAACCTCATGGAAAAAAAAGGGGAAGGGTGACTGAACTGCTGTAAGACAGAACAGGTTCCAGAATTGAAAAGGATAATAGAAGAGGGGATACTGAGTGAGGGAGTGAATTTAATCACATTGTAGAAGCTGGAGAGAAAACAGACCAGATCAAGATTCTTGGAGAATGAATAGAGGAAAGGAAGCTGATAAATAGGGTGAATATACTCAAAAATGACCACCCCTATGGCCAGCGGCCTTGCACTCATCAGTCTAGGCAGCGGAAAAGCAGCACACTCTTACTCTGGTTGCCAGCTAGTGAAGTTAATCCTCTGTCCCACAGCTTAGAGTTTTTCCATGCAGAAACCTGGGAGCCAGCAGATTCAATATATCCACATACAGAGACCCTGCTATGGTGTCCTGTCCCCACCCCTCATCCCTGAGGCTGGCCACTATGGGTACCTGGATTTAGGGAGACAGGGAAGTCTTCCTCTTGGGAGGAGATGGGAACACAGAGCAGAGCTGATCTGCTGGATGGCAAGCAAAGGAGATCCCCTGGGTCCCACAGCCTTGATCCTTTCTGCATAGGGGCCAGAGTTCTCACAGCTCAGCTGCTTACATGAGCAGGGAGGTGGGGCAAGGGAGGCAGCTGCTTTGAAACACTAGGTTCCCTTCTACTGCCCCCAAGGCTGGTAACTATGTGCTGGCCTGGGTCTTGCCAGCTGACAAAATGCAGTTCACGTTTGGGTTGGCTGCTAGTCAATGAAATTGACCCTCTCAATCCTAAAGACTGGACTGTTTTGACATGGGAGTCTGGAAGTACCAGCTTCATTGTACCCACAAGCAGAGTGTTCACTTCAGTGTACAGTACACATCTACCCCTGGGGCTAGCAGTTTCCAGCATGCTTGTATCTAGGAGAGACAAGGAGACCTTCTCATAGGGAAAAGAGGGAGAGGAAAATAGTTCTAATCATACAATACACCACAAAGGGTAACCCTTTGGGTTCCACAGCCTTGAACTGGACTTTGACCTGTTTTAGACCCTGCCCAGCAGGCTGTTGCAGTCAGGGGGAGGTGGAGTTGTAGGTAATAGACAGCACAAGAGTACCATCTGCTATGAAGTCTCGCAAACTCCTTTTCTGCCCAGTTCTGAGAGTCCTCTGAATAGTGCTGCATCCACCGCTTGAGACCCTGGCCCTGGCATGCCTGGGAATTACAGACAAACCAAGTGCCAAAGGAACCATTCAATGTAAATCCAAGCACAACAAAATCTTAGACAAGAGAGGGAAATCATCTTTCAAGATAATCTTATCAAGATAATCAAATGACAAGAAACCAGAAAAAAAAAAATAAGGCACCTGAAGAAACAAGATGGTATGATCAAGCCAAATGATCAAATTAGAAAGTTGGAGGAGACACAGAATTTAGAACAGCTAATCAAAGATGTTTAAACAAATCTCCCAAATACAATGAGATGTGTAAAGAGATATAGGGATATCAAGAGGATACCAGAAGAGCATAAAGAAGAATTTGAATGAATAAATAGAAAAATAGCAGATACTATGGAAAATGAAAGAAAAAAACTATAGATGAAATTGAAAATATACTAGAGACACACAACAACAGATTTGAAGAGGCAGAAGAAAATATAAGTGAACTAAAGGGCAGAACGACAGAGCAACTGAATTAAAATGCACAAAAGAACAAATGGTGAAAAAAATGTAAAAATTTTAAATGGATCTCAGGGAAATGATTGACAACACAAAGTGCACAAACATAAGAATCATAGGTGTCCTAGAAGGAGAAGGTAAGAGTAAAGGGTCAGGAAGATTACTGGAGGAGATATTACACAAAATTTCCCAGCCTGTATATAATATTTAGGTATGCAAATCAAAGAAGCCCAGCATATTCCAAATGCAACAAATCCAAAAAGACTTCCTCCAAGGCACATAATAATCAGAATGCCAAGCACTGAAGAGAAGGAGAGAATCCTGAGAAGCAACATGAATAAAGCAATTTCCCCCATACCAAGGAAGCCACATAAGACTAAGTGCTGACTAGTGGTCAAACACCATGGAGGCTAGAAGGCAGTGGTAAGGTATATTCAAAATTCTGAAAGAGAAGAACTGCCAGTCAAAATTATTTATCCAGCAAAGCTGTCCTTCAGAAGTGAGGGAGAGTTTAAAATTCTCACAGATAAACATGTACTGGGAGAATTTACTAACAGGAGATCTACTCTACAAGAAATACTAGAGAGAGTTCTGACAGCTGAAAAAAAAAAGATGAGAGGCTTGGAGTAGTATATAGAAATTATGATTATCAGCAAGGGTAATAAAAGGATGAAATGAGAGAAAAATACTAGAATCTGATAAAAACCAAAGGATAAAATGGTTGAAGTAGGGATGACTTTTAAAGAAATGACATTAAACGTTAATGGATAAAATATCCCAATCAAAATACAATATAAAAAAAAAGACAATGCAAAAGGCTGATAAAGATACTGCCAGAAAGGAAAACTACAGAGCAATGTACCTTACATTAAATTCAGCTATACAGAACTCCAAGCCCTCATTTCCATCCCGGACTTCCTGTATTTGGGTTCTTTAAATAATCTATACAGATCTATCCAGGTTGAGTTAGATTGTGTGCCACAGAAAATTTAGGTTTTGGACAAAATAAACCTCTGGTCTTATGGAGTAAGTGAAGTTCTGAAATATAGACAACATACTCCTCACCCCTGTACTCTGATTTACCTTAGTCCTGACCCGATTACCTTTGTTTTTATCTCTAATTGAAGCCTGATCTCTTTTTCAATTCCTTTAACAGTTGTATGTAGCCATACTGACCTTCAGACTTGCAGAACTCCTACTCTAAGTCTTAGCTGACACACAGGTTCCCAAAGTTCCAGGGAAATACCAGATCTATCCAGGTTGAGTTAGATTGTGTGCATATGTACACAACCTATATTATATGTATGTAGCATAGCATCTCAAAATCTTAGAAATAGCACTTACAGCTCTGGACTAAATGTTACTGCTATAAGAGCTTACAATCTAGGCCCCAATTTTCTTATAGGTATTTTCTAAGTGAGACCATACAATATTTTTGTCTTTTGTTACTGGCTTATTTTGCATCCCATAATGTCATCCAGGTTCATTCACAACATTGCATGCCTCATGACTTCATTCTTTTCTGTTGCAGCACAGTATTTAATCATATGTATACACCACAGTTCACCACTCTACTTTTCTGTCAGTGTATCCTTCAGCCAGCTCCATCCATTGAGCATCATGTGTAATGTCCAAAGTCAACAGTCCATGCCTCACATTATTTTCACTTAGTTGTATAATCATCAACACTCTCAATTTTAGACAATTTCCATTGTCCCCAAGAGAAAAATAACCAATAAACACACCCTCATCAAATAGAAAATCCAAACCTCCCCTAAACTCTTGTCCTTCTCCCCACCATTATTTACCCCTGGTATTGCTGTGGTCCTGTTGCTGTCTTCCTTTTAAACATTACATATAGCATGCAATAGCAGTTTTCCTCTACCTTTGTACAAGATTCATAAGTGAGTAAAGTATTGAGGCATAATTCATGGTCAATATGTGTGGTAGTTCAGGTGTCAACTTGGCCAGGTAAAAGTGCTTAGTTCTATTGCTGTGGACATGGGCCAATGGTACGTGGACCTCATCTGTTGCTCATTAGATCTGCAGCTGGCTAGGAGGCATGCCTGCTGCAATGAATGATGTTTGATTTAATTGGCTGGTGCTTAAATGAAAGAGCTCAACATAGCACAGTCCAAGCGGCTCAAAATACCTCATCTCGGCACTCGTAGCTCAGCCCAGGCCTTTGGAGATGCAGAAAGAAATCACCCCAGGGAAAGTTGCTGGAACCCAGAGGCCTGGAGAGAAGGCCAGCAGAGATCACCTTGTGCCTTCCCACGTCAGAAAGAACCTCATTTGAAAGTTAGCTGCCTTTCCTCTGAAGAACTAACGAATAAATCCTCTTTTATTAAAAGCCAATCCATCTCTGGTGTGTTGCATTCCAGCAGCTAGCAAATTAGAACAATATGGAAGTGACAATTTATTTTCTCCATATCATAAATGAACAATTAGAATTTGAAATTAAAAAAAATATATCATTTACATAAGCAACAAGAGATGAAATTTTAGGCATACATCTAGCATAGCAAGATAGGTACAAGATCTATATATGGAAAACTACAAATTGCTGATGAAAGAAATAAAAAAGTATATTGTCCATGAGAGTTTACCTGAAGACTGAATATTGCTAAGAAGTTAATCCTTACCAGCCTGATCTATATAGTCAATGCAATTCAAATAAAAATCCCAGCAAGCTATTTTGTGGTTACTGCTTGAAAGTTCATATGGAAAGGCAAAAGATTCAAAATAGCAATGAAAAACAAAGTTGGAGGACCTGTTTTATTAGTTTTCCAGCAACTTAAACAAATTCCATACAATAGTTTGGCTAAAGTTCCACAATAATAAATACATTTTTTAAATGTGCTTTTTCTTAATAAATTTAATTTCTAAAATTTACAAGCATTCTGTATCCACCAAGCAATAAAGTCCCCTTATGAGCTTCCCAAATCATCTGGTAACCTCTAATCTACTTTTTGTGTTTACACATTTTCCATATTTCATATAAGCGAATCATACAGTATCTGTCCTTATGTGCCTTGCTTGTTTCATTTAGCATAATGTTTAAGTTTTATCCATGCTATAGCGTGAATCAGAACTTCATTCTTTTTGATAGCTGAATAATGTTCCATTGTGTGTATGTACCACATTTTGTTTATCCATTCATTTGCTGATGAGCACTTTATTTCCATCTTTTGGCTATTGTAAATAATGCTGCTATGAAAATTGGTGTACAGGGGTTCCAATTTCCTGTTTCTTTGGTTATATGCTTGGAAGTGGAATTGCTGGATCACATGGAATTGTATATTTAATGTTTTGAGGAACTGCCAGCTGTTTAACACCAGTGTAAATACTAACAATGCATGAGATCTTCAATTTTGGGGCATTGTTTATAAAAGATGATGCTTTCCATTTTGTAAATTGTAGCTGTTCTATTATAGTGAAGTGCTATCTCATTATGGGCTTGTTTTTCATTTCTTTAATGAATAATGATGTTTAACATTTTTTCATGTGCTTATTGCCCATTTACATATCATCTTTGGAAAAATGTTGATATCTTTTGCCCAGTTTTTAAGTGAGTTCTTTTTTTTTGTTATTGCATTGTGAAAATCCTTTATATATTCAGGATATTAAACCATTACCTGATATATGGTTTGAGACTATTTTTTCCCCCTCTTTAGGTTGTATTTTCACTTTCTTGATAATATCCTTTGATGCACAAAAGTTTTTAATTTTGATGAATTCCAATTTATTTATTGTTTCATTTCTTGCTCAGGGTTTTTGTGTCATATATACAACTCTTTGCCGAATTCAAGTCATGAAGATCTTTACAAAGATCTTTGGCTCTTATATATAGATTTTTTTTTTCCATTTTAAGTTAATTTTTGTATATGGTATGAGTTCAACTTCATTCTTTTGTGTGAATCCAGAACCATTTGTTTAAAACACCATTCTTTCCCCACTGTGTGGGCTTGCCACCCTTGTTAAAAATCAATTGGCCATATATGTATGGTCCTATTCCTGGACTCTCAATGCTACTCCCTTGGCCAATGTGTCTATCCTTATGTCAGTATCACATTATTTCAATTACAGCAGCTTTATACTAAGTTTTTAAATTGGAAGAGTTTGAAGGAGTTCGTTATTAATTCTTCTTAAAATGTTTGGCAGAATTCACCAGTGAAGTCATCTGGTCCTGGATTTATCTTTGTTTTGGAGGATTCTGATTACTGATTCCACTTTGGAAGACTGGTCGTTTCTTAGAAATTTAAGTGGTAGTCTTACCATGTGGTGGTTTGGGTGCAGACTTGTGGGTGGAACATTTTGATAGGTTGTTTCCATGGAGTTGTGGGCCACCCAATTTAAGGTGGGTCTTAGTCTTCTTTACTGGAGTCCTTTGGGAGAGAATAAAAAGACAAAAAAGCAGTGTGGGCCACGGTGGCTCAGCAGGCAAGAATGCTTGCCTGCCATGCCAGAGGACCCGGGTTCAATTCCCGGTACCTGCCCATGTAAAAAAAAACAAAACCTTTGGGCGGCTGCCGTGGCTCAGCAGGCAGAGCTCCGACCTGCCGTGCTGGAGATCTGGAGTTCGATCCCTGGTGCCTCCTGCCCATATGCAAATTAAAAAAAAAAAAAAAAAAAAAAGCTGAGAAGCCCAGACACATTTTGAGTGAGAAAGAAAGCCCCCAGAGACATTTTGGAGAGAGCTGATACAGAGCACATAGAGAGAAAAATGTCCCAGAGACACTGCAAGTAGACCCGCAGGACACAGAGAGCTCAGAGAGGTGTCCTTGGAAGAATAAGCAAGGACCCACAGAAGCTCAGAGAGAATGCCATTGAAATCAGAAGCTGAAAAGCAATGCAACCCAGGAGCAAAGGGCCAGCAAATGCCAGCCCTATGTCTTCCCATGTGACAGGAACCCAGATGCCATGGCCTTTCTTCAGAGTAAAGGTTTCTTTCTCTGGATGCCTTAATTTGTATATTTTCATGGCCTTAGAACTGCAAATCTGTAACCTAATAAATCTCCTTTGTAAAAGTCTATCAATTTTTGTGTATTGCGTTCTGGCAGCTTTAGCAAGCGGAAATACCATGTGATCCAGTAGGTGTTCTCTTAAGTGTTTACCCAATCGTATTGAGTGTTTATGTCCACTCAGAAATATGTTTCTGAATGATACCAGCTTTATTCACAATTACCCAAAACTGGAAACAAAAAAGATGTATTAGAGAAGTACACTGTGGTATGTCAATACAATAGAATATTATTCAGTGATAAAAAGAAATGATATATAGACCATGAAAAAGCACAGAGGAACCTTAAATGTTTATTGCTAAGAGTATGCTGTCCAAAAAATTATAAACTCTACAATTCCATTTATTCAATTCTGGAAACTGCAGAACTATAGAAATGGTGAAGTGACCCATGGTTTCAATTTACCTGAAAGGAGGAGATGAGGGATGAATATGTGAGGTACATGGAATTTTTAAGGTAGTGAAACTATTTCATTTGACACATTTGTAATGGTAGATATATGACATTATGAATTTGTCAAATCCCATATAACTTTCAGCACAAAGAATGAACCTAAACATATGCAAATTAAAAAGAAATAACTTAGGAAGTTATGGCATTCCAGGAAAGAATGCAAACTCTTACAAGAAATCTAAAGAAGGTATGAAAAAAAAAAAACTTCACTGAAGGAGGAGGGGGAATGAAGTCCTGACCTAAGAAACTTTGGATATGAATGGAATCTGTAAGACTAAAGGCAAAAAGAACTGCACATAAGGCTGTACATTACTTGGTAACATTGTTTTCCGCAGGAATATGGAATGGTTTAACAAGTCTGATACTGCTAGTCATATATACTGGAAGTGAGAAATTATGTAAATGGATGGTAGATGGTGGGAGCCAGGTTTTTAACTGTTGCAGTGATAGGTTACAGAGGAGCAAGTAGAGGAAGCTAGAATCAACCATTTGGTAAAGGATTAGACTTGGAGACTTCAGCCATAACTGATGTTTACTTAATAGAGATATAAAGATGTTACATATTGAAATATTTAAAGACATGTGTATAAACATGGGTTAATATATGCACATATATTTCTCTACACAGTCAGCTGAGAGAGCTTAAAAGAAATAACACCTTAGTAGCAAAATGCACATTTAGTGCACAGATCTAAGTTCCTAATACTATTTTCCAATAAAAAGACCCAGGTCTCCTTTGAGAAATGGCTGATTCTAGGACTTAGCCAATAAATGTACAAGATGAGCTTAGATCAGTGTCAGAAATTAAAATTAGCTAAACTCTATCATTAATCTGATAGATTATTACTGATAGAGCTCCCAATAGACAAAACTGGAACAACTTGATCAACAAAATAAATGAAGTAGTATTGCATTATAACTCAAAGGGTAATGTAAATATCCAAGAGTCCATATTGATATAAATGAATGATTAAATAAATTGATAAATGGAGAGACTAGATAAATCTGATGTGCAGAAAATCCCCCCAAATTATACAGCTACTCCACTCTAAAGGAGAGGAAGCATAATTCCACATTCCTAAATCTGGGCTGTTCATAATGACTTACTTCCAGGGGCACAGTATGGAAAGGGGGAAATAGAAGTAACTTTGGAGTAAAGAAACCTGACAAACACTACTTTAGCTAGGTGATTAAGCCAACTTCAGCAGTCATAAATCATTTTGGTAGTATGTATCCTTGATAGGCTGTGATGAAAATCACAATTTATCTCTGTGATCTTCCTTCCCAAATCTCATAACTCAATTCTAATAATGAGAAAAAAAAAGCAAAAATCCCAATTGAAGGATATTCTACAAAATATCTGATTAGTAATCCTCAAAACTGTCAAGGTCATCCAAAACAAGGAATGTCTGAGAAACTGTCACAAGCAAGTGGACCCTAAAGATACATGGCAACTAAATATAATGTGGTGTCTTGGAAGGGATCCTGGAACAGAAAAAAGACAGGTGAAAACTAAGGAAAGATGAATAACCTCTGGGTTTAGTCAATAAAACATATCATTGTTATTTCACTAATTATGACAAATGTAACATATTAATGTAAGATTAATTATAGGGAAAACTGTATGCAGGAGGTAAATGAGAACTCTACTATTTGCTCAACTTTTCTGTAAATCTAAAAGTGTTCTAAAAATACAGTCTAAGACAATGATCATCAAATTGCATTTTTAAAAAATAAAAGTAATTTGAAAGCTAAAAAGAAAGCCATATAGGTACATTAAATTGTGAATTATACTCAGAAAAGAAGAGAGCCAGTGAAAAGAAAGATGGATTTTAAGAAATGACCCAGGCTGTTAAAGAGGTTAAAAAATATGGAGGACCGAAAAGTTCTAAAGTTCTAGCACTGTTTTAGTTAGATTTTTACAGGATATTATAGAAAGACTGGAGAAAGAAAAGAATGATTATGACAGATGATTAACATAATTAATAAAACACATGAAGTCTCCAATTCTTAAATCACAAGATCCAAAGCAAGAAAAATAAATAAAATAAAAAAGAAAGCCATACCTATTCACATCTAGTTAACTACAAACACCAAAGACAAAGAGATGATCTGAAAGGCAGCAAAAGACACATGTCACATTATCTTCAAAGTAATTTTAATTCAATTAACAGCAATGATGGAAGACAACAAAAGGTATTGGACTATTTTAATAGTACTAAGAGAAAATAGTGTTTGGCCTAGAGTTACATAGTTAGTGCTTTATTTTCCGAGGCTGCCTAAGCAAATACCATGGATAAGTTGGGTTAAACAGTGGGAACAGGGTTTTGAGATCAGGAAAATGCACATATGTTGTCAAGGTGATGCTTTCTCCCCTAAGACTGGCTGCCAGTGATCCTTGGTTCTTCTGTCGCATGGCAAGACACACGGCAATGTCTCCTGGTTTCTTCCTTCTCTTCTGGGTTCTGTTTCAGCCTTTTGCTTCTTGTGGCTCTCTCTCTGTCTGAATTTCATTCGTCTATAAAAGACTTCAGTAATAGGATTAAGACGTCCTGATTGAGGTTTTCTATACCTTATCTGAAACAGCCTCTTCAAAAGCGCCTACTGACATGGCTTTATATTCACAAGAAGGGATTAGATTTAAGAGCACACTTTACTGGGGGTACATGCAGTTTCAAATCACCACCTTAGTTAAATTATCACTTGAGAACAGTAATGAATTAAAGATAGTTCCAAATGTATCAACCTGCAGAATTTAACAAGCCCAGTATCTTAGTTTCTAGGAGTGTTGTAATGAAATAACAGAAATGTGCTGCTTCACAGTTCTGGAGGCTGGAAATCTGGAATCAAGGTATCTGCAGGGCCATGGTCCCTCTGAAGCCTCTAGGGGAGAGTATTTCCTTGCCTTCTAGCCTCAGGAGTTTGCCAACAATATTTGGCATTCCTTAGCTCATAGAAGTATGTCTGCCTCACTCTCCACATGGCATTCTTCCTTCTTTCTATCTTTATGTGTCCTTCTCCCATATGTCATTGCCTGTGTCTCCCCTCCTCTTCTGATAAGGACATCAGTCACAGGCTGATGATTAGGCCCACCCTAATTCACTTTGATCTTAATTTAACTCATATTTTCAAAGTCCCTTTATCCATAAAGGTCACATTCACAGGGGTTACAATTTGAACATGTCTTTGAGGGGGACACAGTTCAATCACTAAATAACTTCTGAGTAATCTACCTTATTTAGAAGAAAAGTTAAACCCAGGACTGTGGTGCCAGAAAAAATATGGTAAAAAAACTATTCATTAAGCAAGTTAGTGTATCTAATATTGATAAAATAAATAATAACAGTATCTAATTTGGAGGTTTAAAAAAAAAGAAATAACATCACAGCATTCTGAAACACAGGTAGCAAATTGTGCTCTGGTAATTTGTTGATCTACTTTAGTAATTTGTGCATGCTGAAATTTAAAGATGAACCCTATATGAACGAGACGACTCAGTATAGTTAAGGGATAAATTCTTTCCTATTTTAATCATGTTATATGTTCAATGCAATTCCAAGCAATGTTCCAAGAAATACATTCAAGAAAGTTGACAACCTGACTTTAATATTTACACAAAAATGCAAAAGGCTCTCAGTAGTCAAGCTGAACAGAATGAAAAAGCATAAAATGTGAATACCTGTTATAATAGCAAGTTCATTCTTATTATAAAAAATATAGTGTGTAAAGTAGCATAGTATTATTTAGGAATAGAAATGGATTAGTGGAAGATATTAGAGTACCTATTACAAATCCATAAAAAATTTCAAATGATAGATGATGTTGTAGTTTGTTAAAGCTGCCAGAAATGGAATTGTTTTTTAAAAAGGGGAATTTATTACATTGCAAGTTTACAGTTCTAAGGCTGTGAAAAAATAGAAGCTATTCAATAAAGGCCGATGGGTCCAGAATACCTTTGTCAGCCGGAAAGGCACATGGCAACATCTGCTAGCTTTCTCTTCTGATTTCATAGGGCTTCCCTGGGGACATTTTTCTTCTGCATCTTCAAAGATCTCTGGCTGTGTGGGCTCTGTAGGCATTAAGGTTTTTCCAAAATGGTTTCTCCTTAAAGGACTCCAGTAAGCAACCCCACCTTGAATGGATGGATGACCATCTAGTCAAAAGTTACCAGCCACAATTGGGTGGGTCATATCTCTATGGAAACAATAGAAAATGCTCTCACCCAGTAATAGTGAATGAAGATTAAAGAGCATGGCTTTTCAGGGGTATTTGACAGCTTCAAACCAGCACAGATGACAAAGTTGGATTGCAAAAAAGTTTTTTTCTATTAAAAAAATAGTTTGGGGAGAATGTCTACTTCTAGGAGTGTTGAGAATAGCTTGATGCAGACCATCCTTCCCACTTAGAACAACTAGGGAACCTGCTAAAATATTTTTGAAATCTCTTTGAAGCTACTGGAAAGCTACAAGGAAGCAAGTGAAGTCTGTTTAAAGAACTTGTATGTTTGCTGAGGATTACTTGGCATAATGGCCAATGGGGATACATCTCCATTCCACCAGTGTTTCACACTTCTTCAAAAAGAGTGTTTGATTTGTTTACAAGGAGCACCCCTATTGTATAAATGTTTGAAACAAGCTAGACCAAAGTGGATGTCTTCTCTTGTATCAAATCCACCCTAATTTGCCTTTAGCACCTGCATAGAACCTCAGTCAATCAATGGTGAACAAAAATGCAAGCTATCTTGCAGCTTTCCAATAGCCTCAAAGAGATTTCAAAACTGTGTTAGCAAGGTTCCCTAGTTGTCCTCAGTGGGAAGGATGGTTAAGAGTAGCATCAAGCTACTCTTAACACTACTAGAAGTAGACATTCTCCTCAAACTATTTTTTTTAATAGAAAAAAAGTTTTTTGCAATCCAACTTTGTCATCTGTGCTGGTTTGAAGCTTATAAATGTTTGAAACAAGCCAGATCAAAGTGGATGTCTTCTCTTGTATCAAACCCACCCTAATTTGCCTTTAGCATTTGCATAGAACCTCAGTCAATCAGCAGTGAACAAAAATGCAAGCTATGCAAAAATGCATAGAACCTCAGTCAATCAGCAGTGAACAAAAATGCAATCTTATGCAAGCAGTGAACAAAAATTGCATAAGCCAATTTTGCAGGGAAGAAATAATTTAACCTGCTTTCTTTAGAATGGATATTGAGGTTTCAGAAACTCTTCTTGGAGTCCAATCAACAGAATTAAAGTCAAGGAAACACAAATGCAATCAGTTTCATCCTATTCAAAACTATTTAGACTAAAACATCATTGCTCAGTTTGATCACTACCATTGTCAATTCAACTCAACAAACATGTTCAGTGTTCTTTGCTCTGTAGGAGCTCAGACTCCTTTTTAGGAAGTATAGAATTTTTAAAATTAACTTTTACACAAACAATGTGTGAAAATTGCCTATCAATAATGCAGTCTTAAGGAAGATGGGGGTAATCTTTCATAAGAACAGGCATATATGGGGTCCTTGTATTAACTTACTGGGATTTCTTGGAGTATAAGTGTCTAATTGTGTAGAAAACCTAATTTATTTTATTGGGATATGCATGCAGAAAATTAACTGTTGGACAAATTAATCTTAAGTAACTATCTTTTTTTAATTATATGTTGATTTTCGGGGTTGCATTTTATTCTTTTACCATCTGAATATCCCATTATTGCAGCATCATTTGTGAAATTTTGTTTGTTTTTTCTTTCTTTCTTTGCTTATTTGTTTATTTTGGGAAGTACAATGGTGGGGAATCGAACCTGGGGCTCCCGGATGGCAGGCAAGAATTCTAACTGAACTACACCTGCACCTCCCTGAACTACCATTGCATCCCCCATCCCCCATTTTAAGAAATGAGTTTAGGCTTCCTGGAAAATCTAGAGCAGCTATTCTGCTTAGAGAAATACATTGCCTAGGCGGAAGCTCTTTTTAGCAATTAATGTCCTGGAAAAATCTGCTTATTCTTGATGCTGTCTCTTAATTTTTTATATTAACCTTTGATTTTGTTATGTACCTAAGAAAATTCTGGTGAAAACATCACTTTTTAAAAAAAAATCTATCTTTAATGAATGAATTAAAGCACTTTGGAAATAAGGTCTGAAAAATCTCAGAAGAATGAATTCATAATCTAGACATTGATAGATTCTCTGAATATCACAAGGAGAAGTCCAAAAAAAAAATGTAGCAACCTAACTCTAAAATAGGTACATCTTACATATCATCAAGAAGGATTATAGGTCTACATGGAGATTATAGGTAGGCATAGGTGATGCAGGAGACACTACTTCACTGATTGCTTCATTCACCAAACCTAATTAAGCCTCTTATAAAGTACAATCATAGTAAGCACTGGGACTCAAAGATGAATAAAACATTGTTCTTAACACTCAGTATGCACAGTCTAAGTGGAAAAGGGATTAGAGTATGGTAAATGTTTGAGAGAATATGCATATAAGATGCTTTAGCAGTTGTAAGAAGAACCCAAGGTAGGGTTAGACGGATTCTCTAAAGAGGAATAATGCTTTGTATGGGGTCTTAATGGAAAAGTTTAGGGGGTGCAAGGGTAGTTCAGTGGTAGAATTCTCACCTGCCATGTGGGACACCTGGGTTCAATTCCTGGCCCATGCGTGTCCCAAATAAACAAATACACAAGCGCACAAACAGACAAAAACCAACCAAAAAAAATTTCAGCAAATGGTGCTGCAATAAGGGGATACTCACATGGGAAAAAGAATGAAATGTCACTCTTGTCATACTGCATACAAAAAAAAAAAAAAAGAAAATTTAAGTTGTCCAGGCCACAGGCAGAATATGGGTGGTGAGGCTTTTGTGGGGTAAATGATCAGTGATGTAAAACAGTCTCATGGTGAGAACTTGCAAGAAGTGTGGAGAATTGACACTCCATGTAGTTCTGTTGGAATACTTCTCATGGTGAATTGAAATTACTTCTATCAATATCCTGCTGGACTGCCTACTTCATCTGACTGGGAATGATTCTAACTGTGGTGTAGTATTTGCTTTGGGGATGCCTCATTCTCCCTGAGACTTTTTTTTGGGGGGGGGGTGGTGCATGGTCTGGGAATCGAACCTGGGTCTCCTGCATGGAAGGTGGTCATTCTAACCAATGAACTAACCGTGCACCCTTCCTGAGACTTTTTACCATTTTGGCCAATTTGGTCAACTCTCCCCATACTCTATCATTGTTAAAACCTCAGACCTGAAGTCTTCTCCAGAGAATCATCCTTGAACAACTGAAGTTCTAACTACCTCTAAGGTTAAGGTAAAAAGTCCTGGCACTCTCACTTCAAGGCACGGCAGACTGGATCACAATTCATACTTTAGAGATCTCCTTGGGGTCAGCCTGAAGCTAGGTTTTACCCGATAGTTCATTGTTGCATAGCCCTTCCCAGCCCTGGCTTGTGCCACTTACACCAGTACTATTTTTTCCTGAAAGCACATCTTTTAATAAATTATTTTCATAAATCCCCATTTCAAGTGCTGTTTACAGACACTGAAAAATGAATGGGAAATGAATGGACCTGAAAAATTACTTACATGGTAGGATGCAAGTATATATGATCATTTAAAATCAGATAATAGCATTTATTTAATATTTGCTATGCTCTAGGCATCTCTTAAACTTGTTACATGTATAAACTCATGCAATCTTCAAAAGATCCTGTAAAGTAGATTGAGAATTAGCCATGGTTGCTGATGAAAGAGACTAGGTATTAGAGAGTTTTATTCCTTTCCCTGTGCTTGAGACTTCCCAGCAAAAATGACATGTTCAATTCCATTCAAGAATTTTTTTGTCTTGTTTTGTTTTGTTTTTTTTGGTCTTGGTAGAAATCCAATAATATAAAATATATTATTTGGAATTAAATTGATTTTAGAAAAGAATTCAAAAACCCTAAGAGTCAAATGTATGACTTATTTTTTGAGGGCATTTATTAAAGGAGCAGAACACATTATTTGAGTTATTTAAAAGAGACTTTATTAAGTTTATTTACATAGAAGTAATTAACTTATGCTGCAAAATTCATATTAAGATAAAAGAAAAAGGCCTGCTCCCTCCACTGCTCCACCAAATATGGAGTGGCATCACATTGTTCATAGGTATACCGTGAATGTCAGGTGGGCATCTGGATTATGAAGGGAAAATTAGATTTTCTCTGTGCAATTAGAATAGGTCTTTTTTTTTTGCTGCCAAAGCACTACGTTGCAGTTTTTGCTGGGAAACGAGTGCTAAGCATTTTGTTTGGTACTTGGAAAATCTGCCTTGACAGTGCTTCATAATAGAACCAATTATCAGGCATGCTGTTACACATAGCCTTCCAGACCCCAATTTAAATAGAAAGTAGTGACAATTTCTTTTGTAAAATAGTCTCTATAACACTTAAAATCACCCATATGTGAAGACCTCCATGCTTATCAAAGTGGCAACAAGGAAGCGAAAATTCTTGTTACGTAAAGATGTACTTTCAGGTTGCGGTGATTGAATTGCCAACTGAAAAGAATGGCAGATATTAGCACAACTTTCCAATGTCACTTTGTACTGAATTTATTTAATATCTATTAGCACAGTTAAACTTTTGATTTACCTGTATTACTCCTCTAAACAGGAAATATAATTTTATTGACAGAAGGCCAACATACTTTTGCACACTCTGAAACAAAACATAGTTTGATTTGTCCATTGATTTATTCAAGTATTCAAAATAAATCTTCATTTGCCCAAGAAGCAAGTAGAAATTCATGATGGGAATATAAACTTGAACTCAATAAGAAAATTTACTACTGTGAATCTATATCATGTGCAAGTTACATTCCTCTGAAAAATCTTTGGATAATTTTTATGTGTGCTTCTTTCACTATGTTAAGTGAATGTAGCATTGAAAAGTAATTTTCAAATGCTTATAAATGGGGCTGTGCTTAAGAATTATCTAGACCCACAATTTCCCCTGAGATATTGATTCAGTGGATCTGAAATGAGAGCCAGGAATCTGTATTTTAATTTTAAAAATTCTCTAGTTAATTTGTACATGGAGTTAAATTATGAAACCAACATCTTAGTTGTGTTTAATATATGTTGATCATTATATTACATATTCTGACTACTGACATGTATTATTATCAGCATAAATGAACGTATACATACAATTATGCAATTATGTTTTATGGCAAAGTATGCAATTATAACAAGGCATGCAACTATGAATATATGCCTACAACATATTCTTCAACTCTGAACTTTAGGAAAGCCTTTTATGTTTTCAATTCATATGTATAACATTTTTGAATATTGAACTTATGACCGTTTTCATAATATCTTATGACTAAGAAAGATTCTAAAGTCTCAACATGTGTGTTCTGTCACTTAAAACTATGTTCAGATTTCAGGAAGTGTGGTAGTTAGATTCAAGTGTCAACTTGGCCAGGTGAAGGTGCCAAGGTCTATTGCTGCAGACATGAGCCAATGGCAAGTGAACCTCATTTGTTGCTGATTATATCATTTGTCAGCTAGGAGGCATGTCTGCTGCGATGAATGATGTTTGATTTAATTGGCTGGTGCTTAAATGAGAGAGCTCAATGTAGTGCAGCCCAAGCAGCTTAGCATGTCTCATCTTTAGCACTTGCAGCTGAGCAAAGGTCTTTGGAGATGCAGAAATGAATTACCCCAGGGAAGTTCACAACCCAGAGGCCTGGAGAGAAGGCCAGTAGAGATCGCCCTGTGCCTTCCCATGTAAGAAAGAACCTCTCAGTTGAAAGTTATCTGTCTTTCCTCTGAAGAACTATACATTAACTAAATAAATCCCCTTTTATTGAAAGCCAATCTGTCTCTGATGTATTGCATTGCGGCAGACTAGAACAGACTTGGTAGCAGACAAGTGGGGTGCTCCTGCAGTTTGCAAACACCAGACATGTTGGACCAGTTTTTTAGATCATTAAGGGGAAGATTTGGAGGAACTATAAAGAGAATGATGGAGAAGTCCTGGAGTGTTTGAAGAGACTGTTGGTGTAAATGAAACCACTGCCAATCTGGGCAAAGGGGGACACAAAAGGGACAAATTGGAGTTTTCAGAGTGAAAACCATGGAAGCTCAGGCCTGAAGCCAAGAAACCTTGGCCAGGAGAGTGGACCCACCCATATACCTGGGGAGGATAAGTCTCCCACCTCATTGCAGTGGAAGAGTTGTGCTGCCTCAGGCCTTGGAGAAGGTACAGCATGCTCATTGGGGACTAAGGAGAGCCTGGTTGCCACCACATGGAGGGGTTGGGTGTGTGCCCCAGAAATGGCAGAGAGCCTGGGTGTGGCCCTGATGCCTTGAGAGGGTGGAGCCAAGAAAGAGGTGGTCTTCCCAATGTTCCCTGAGGTTGATTCTGAAAGAGGCAGGTCATTGTATAGGCCCTTGGAAAGGGTGGGACTGCCACTTTCTAAAGCTGAAGAATAAATGACTTTCAGACTTTGAAATCCAACGGTGTTTGCCCTGCAGGTTTTCAGAACAATTTGGGTCTTGTGACTCCTCTGTTCCTACCAATTTCTCCCTATGGAAATGAAAACCTGTATCCTGTGAATGTCCTCCTTTGCATATTGGCACCAGATAACTTGTTTTGAGATTCATAGGTCCACAGCTAGAAGAGAATTTTGTGCACTTTAATATTGCTTAAGGTGATGCGTGTAGTTGCCAAGTTGACAAGGGGTGGACATGAGGTAGTTAGATTCAGGTGTCAACCTGGCTAGGTGAAGGTACCTAGTTCTATTGCTGTGGACATGAGCCGATGGCATGTGAACCTCATCTATTGCTGATTACATCTGCAGTCCGCTAAGAGGCATGCCTGTTGCAATGAATGATGTTTGATTTAATTGACTGGTGCTTAAATGAGAGAGCTCTACGTAGCGCAGCCCAAGCTGCTTAGCATGCCTCATCTCAGCACTGGCAGCTCAGCCCAGGTCTTTGGAGATGCAGAAAGGAATTGCCCCAGAGAAAGGTGTTGGAACCCAGAAGCCTAGAGAAAAAGTCAGCAGAGATTGTTCTGTGCCTTCCCACGTAAGTAAGAATCTCAGTTGAAAGTTAGCTGCCTTTGCTCTGAAGAACTATATGTTAACGAAATAAATCCCCTTTTATTGAAAGCCAGTCTGTCTCTGGTGTGTTGCATTCTGGCAGCTAGCAAACTAGAACAGAAAGCTTAAGTATTGGCAGGAAGACACTCCATGACTCCTATATGACTCCATGACTCATGTTTATTTTAGTGAGCTAAAGCAAAGTGCTTAAGGGAAGCAGAAGATAAAGATTATTTTAGTGCAGTGGGCTTACAGCTAAAGAATATTCATACAAGGAGTATATGACCACAGTCTAAAAGTTTCAGGGATAGAAAAAGTTGTGAGGAATTTAATGCCCAGATTCTGATATTTCATTTATCACTCTTTCCTAAGCTTATTTGTATACGAGTGCCCAAAACATTATGCATTTTCCATCTCCCCATAAAAATCACTTTTCTCACACTTCACAAAACAGAGAAAAATCCTTAACATACTTCTAATTTATTATAGCAGATTATGCTGGGATGTAAAAGTCTAAGTGGTGCCCAAGGAACAATTCACAATATTGATGTAAGTGTGGAGAAAGTGAATGATTCAAATGACTGTTCCAGAAATCCTATTGCAAATCATTTTTTTCAAAGTTTTTATTTCACCAATATTGATGGCAGAGCATGGATTTGCTAGTGGAGAGTTCACTAATATTAAATTTGATAATAGGTCACCATGTAATTTTTGGGTATAACAGAGAGTTGTTTAAATAATTGAATGGCAAA
The DNA here is from genome assembly GCA_004026745.1 of Myrmecophaga tridactyla. Classification (NCBI taxonomy): domain Eukaryota; kingdom Metazoa; phylum Chordata; class Mammalia; order Pilosa; family Myrmecophagidae; genus Myrmecophaga; species Myrmecophaga tridactyla. The sequence goes on from PVIY010034993.1 coordinate 24,156, forward strand.
ACCTTTTTTCCTGTCTGACTACTTGTTAATGTGACCAAGGTCTATCACCATTTTCATCTATAAAATTATATATATATATAAAATTAGATTGCATAGATCTAATTATACATAATAGTTCTTTACCTATTTAAAGCCAAAAACAGTCTGTCCATTTAAATTGCATCCTAGAACACATACATAGTCTGTATTCATACTGAAATTTAAGATCAAGTGAGGTAGAACTCGCAATATCCATTTATAAATATTTATTTGGGATTATTGGTATCTTTACAATAACCAGTCCTCCAGTCCATTAAATTGTTGTATCTCTTGATTTATTAGATCTAAGTTTTTTCTCTCAATGATGTGTTCTAGTTTTCAAATTTACTCCTAGGAATTTAATAAATTTAGGAGCTATGTAAATATTGTTTTTAAAAAGTCGGTTATTAGTTGTCCCTGGTATATAAACAATATGTCTGCTGTGTTGATCTTCTAACAGTTTCACAATTCACTGATTTACACTTAGTGTATTAATTTTTTCAATTTTTACACATATGTCATCTATAAATAATGGCCACTTTATTTCACTTTCCAAAATTTTACAAGTTTACTTCCTTTATTGTTTTCTTGGACTTTCTATGTCCTCCAGTAAAATATAGAGTAGAAATGCTGGTGATCTTTGTCTCATGCCCAGTCTCAGGGTAAAGACTTTGGAGATTTTACCATTGGGGATTTATGTTTGTGTAGACTCTCTGTAGATACTCTTTGATGGTTAATTTTATATGCCAACTTGGCTACATCATAGTACCCAGTTGTTTGTTTAAACACTAATCTAAGGGCTGCTGTAATGATATTTTATGGTTTTGGTTAAAATCTGCAGTCAATTGACTTTATCTAAAAAAAGTTTATCCTCAATGTGAGTGGGCTTCATCCAATCAGTTGAATGTCTAAAGAACAAAAATTAAGTTTTCTCCAAGAAAAAGAAATTCTTCCTTGAGATAGCAGCATACATTCTTTCCTGATTTTCCATCCTGCCAGCTTTTCCTACAGATTTTGGGCTCAAGACTATAATACCAACTCTTCCCGAGTTTCTAGCCTATAAGACTAAGCTATACAGTTCAGACTTGGTAGTCCCCACAATTTATTTAAAATAATCATATGTAGATATATCAAAATCAATCAAATGAATCACACACACACTGTTGGTTCTGTTTCTCTGATGAATCCTGGCTAATACACATTCTAATTCAGATATAAAATGTCCTCTTCTCTTCCTGATTTTCTAATAGTAGTTCATGATGGTATTCTTAAGCATGTATGGATTTTGTGTATTGTCTAATTTTCTCCCTGCATCTATCAAAAGGATCATATGATGATTCTTTTTTTGTCCTAATGTGATAAATTCTGTTGCTTGTTATTTTGAATTATAGACAAAACTTGCATTCTAGGAATGGACCTACTTGGTCACGAGGTATTTGTTTTTGATATATTAGCTATTATAATCTGTCATACATTTAAATATATTTCCGTCTTTGTTTATGGTAGAAGTTGACCTTATTTGTAATGTTCATTTTGGTTATTCTTATCAATGTTATACTGGCTTCAGAAAATGAGCTTGGAAGAATTTCCTTTTTAAATTCTTTGGAATATCACGTATAATATTGCTGTTATTTCTTTATTAAAAGTTTGGAAGAGAATGCTATTGAATCCATTAGGTCCCACATGTTATTACATTAATACAGCATTCTGGAAAAAGCAAAATTATAAATAAATGACAAAAGGGACAAAAGCAACCTTGTTGATATAATGGAAATATTTTATGTCTTGATTGAAGCCATGCTATACACACATATCAAAAGGCTTCAAACTGGGTGGGGCGCGGTGGCTCAGCAGGCAGAGGTTCAGCAGCCTGTCATGCTGGAGACCCAGGTTCGATTCCCGTTGCAAAAAAAAAGGCTTGGAGAAGTCTTGAAACTGCACAAACTATAGTGTACAGTTAAAAGCAATAAACTTTACTCGATGTGAATTATACCTGAATACATATGATTTATAAAAATGTGTTGTGTAATTTTATTTTGGTATTATACCTAAATTAATTAGACTTTTTAAAAATGTTTTCATTCTGAAAAGCAGTCATGGAGAAAGAATAGTTTTCTAATTGAGTTTTAATCCCAACCTTGCCTATCAGCCATGTGATCTTAAGCAAATCATTTAACCTTCCAGAGCAATGTTATTTGTAAAAGGAAACATATCTTTATCATCTAGCTCTTTTATGAAATACATTAAATATTATTTAAAAACATCGAGGATAAAGCAGTTATGCAACAAATGTCCATCAAACTTAAACACAGCATGTTGCTAAGTGTATTTAACATCTTCTTACTTTCTTTTGAATAAGGATACTAGGAACTCTTCATTGATTTAATAGCTTTTAAATTTGTGAAGTTATATAAATGAAGAAATTAATTCTCTTTTGTTTGTTGCAATTAGCTGAATTGAAGTTTAAAAACAGAATATAGTCACTTAAGAAGGTTTTCTAAATAATTATATAGG
>PVIY010034994.1:0-26673 GCA_004026745.1 Myrmecophaga tridactyla
GGATATAGTGGACTTCATCAGATTTAAAAAACGTTTGAGCATCAAAGAAAATTATGGAGAAAGTGAAAAAACCTATAGATTAGGAGAAAAAATTTGGAGATAATATATCTGGTAAGGGTTTACTATCCAAAACATATAAAGAAGTCCTACAACCCAACAACAAAAAGACAAAACAACACGATTTAAAATGGGCATAGAATCTGAATACACATTTCTCCAAAGAAGTTATACAGATGGCCAATACATACATAAAAATATGCTCAACACCTATAACCATTAGAGAAACGCAAATCAAATTCACTGTGAGATACCACTTCACGTCCACTAGGATGACTTACTTAAAAAATGGAAAATAACAGGTGTTGGTGAGGATATGGGGAAATTGGAACCCCTGTGCATTGCTGAGCGGAAAGTAAAATGATGCAGCTACTGTGGGAAACAGTCTTCTGGTTCCTCACAAAGTTAAACATAGAATTACCATTTGACCCAGCAATTCCACTCTTAGGTATAGTAACCCCCAAAATAGGAAGCAGAGACTTAAACAGATAATTGTACACCAATACTCATAGTAACATTATAACAAAAGGTGGACATAACCTAATTGCCCATCAATGGATGAATGGATAGACAAAATGTCGTATATCCATACAATGAAACAGTATTCAGCTGTAAAAAGGAATGAAGTTCTGATACACGTTACAACATGGATGAACCTTGAAAACATTATGTTAAGGGAAATCAGTCAGACATAACAGTACACATTTGTATGATTACACTTATATGAACTATCTAGAATAAGCAAAATGTTGGAGACAGAAAGTAGATTAGAGGTTACCAGATGCTGAGGGAATGGGTAGTTAATGTTAGGAGGTAAAGAGTTTCTGTTTGGGTGATGAAAAAATTTTAGTAATAGTTGGTGGTGATGGCATACAACACTGTAAACATTTTACAACATTGTAAAAGTAATTAAAGTGCACTAAATCGCACACTTAAAAATGGTTAAAATGGCAAGTTTTCTGTTCCTAATGTTACTATAATTAAAAAAAGTATATGAAAAAAATCAAAGTAACCTTTTAGAAATAAACCCACCAGTGGCTGCTTTAAAAAATGTTTGTTGAATGAAAGAACCTTGGTAAAAGGTAAAAATTGTGTTTCGTAAATTCTTACTAGCTACTTCAAGTAATCTTACTTACCATGTACAGATCCATGGACCCTCACCCAGATTTTAAAAAGTCAGTATGGTGCATTTATCATATATTTTTCACACCAAGCAGCACCCCATATTCAAACACATTAATAATTTTTATAACAGAACTTACCAATATTCACTTAGGATAAATAAAGACTTTACATACTTAAATAAAGACTTAACTTTAATTCAGTTAAGGTCAGGTTTTGTCAACCAATTGTGTTTTCACCAGATTTACATAATTTTGGTTTTCAGAGCTTTTTGAATTTTGGAATTATGGATAAGGGATTGTGGACCCTAGTAGCTCTTTGCAGTTACTTTCTTGTTTATGTTGCTCCTAGCTGTTGCCCAGGCTGCTTTCAAATAATTGGATTCCTCTGGATAAGACCGAGTGACTCTCATTATCATTTGTCTTCTGCTTCCTGCAGGAAATCTGTACTTCTTTTATCTTCCACAAAGAGAAAAGGAGAGGAAATTTGGCTTTAGTTTTCTCACTGGGTGTCTGTGTTAGATCCTGAGTAGCTCTGTCTCTCAGTTATAAAAATATTTCTTTTGGTCACCAGTTTTCTCAGTGATCCCCCTGCTCCCACTTCTCCTTTATGTCAAAGAATACGACATTGTTCATTACTTTAGCAGCCTGTGCTGGGCCTTGTCCAAATGGATTCTTACATTGAGAAAAGTATATCTTGTTTTTCTTCTGAACATTTAAAAAAGAGTTTGACTATAAAATGGACTTTTGAAAGTTAATTTTCTTGTTTTAAGGCAGAGAGATAATGACTAATGATGGTTTCATGTCTTTGAAGGAACATGATTCCACGAACTGCTCCATTCTTGTCTGTTTCTTCCTTGTTCCTCTTCCCACAGACACAGTTTCCACCCTCGCCGTTGCTTTTCAGTATTCTCAGAGGGTCTTTTTCCCACCACCCCATCATTATATCTGTTGTCTGCTGCCTCAGCTATCTACTGTATTTTGATCAGTTACATCCACTTTCTGGTTATTTTTTCCTACCTTTCCTTGATGTGTTCCTCTTGGATTCCCCATGTCTTTCCGAAAGGGTGTCTGGGGCCACTGATGTGGACAATCAGTGCTAATCTCTTTCAAGCATGTTGTTGCTTCCTCGCTCTCTGCTGGAGGCTTTTCTAGTTGGGATTCTGCTCACATGTGCAGACACTTAAAACTTCTGGTTTCATCGCTGTTTTGGAGAACTGGAGCGGCTGGGCAGCTGAGAGCTGGATGTCTGAGGTGCTGCTATCTTTTTGAACATTTATATATGCGTGTGAAGAGTTTTGATCCAAAACCGAGGCTGCTAACTACACAGTCTGAGTGGCTGAAAAGATTCCTGTAAGATTCCAGGTTATTCTTAGTTCTTTTCATGATATGCATAGCAGAAGAGTTTTTCTACTTTCTTTATTATCGTGAACAGTTTAGTCTGTATAGATGTTTTGTAGGAGACTTTAATTGCATTTATGAATCATAGCTCTTTCCTGGCAGTTTTACTTTAGAAATATATGCTTAGAATAATTTGGATAACACAGTCTTTTGAAGACTCTCTCTATTATGGCATCTTATATTTGAGGATAGATTTAGAGAAGGTTTTTCTCTGGATTGTAGTTAGAGAATCCGATATGTACTGCAGTTGTTTCCACCCAGCAGTGTGATTTCTAACCAGAGACGCTCTCCTTTATACTTAGGGCTGGCGTGGAAATATTATTGCTTCAAAGAGCCACCCCATTCCTGAGTATGGTTTGACAGGTCTTTGTAAACAAAGCTTTTCAGCCTTGTTAAAATTAGTGGAAAAATCTAGGCTCTCACATTCATAGTTTAGAGTGATTGAGCAGTTGATGTTGATTTCCCTTTCATTTTAAACAACCAGGTAAGTGTCTTACTTACTTACTCCAGGTGAGACACTAAAAAAGAAAAATGCATTCATTCATTCTATTTTGGTACACAGACGGCACATCTCCTCGATGTTTTCAGTAAAAGTCCAGTCAACTCTCCACTCTCTGAGGTTACAGATGGAGATATGGCTTATCTGTTTCTATTCCTAGTGTCTTGCACAATTCCTGGGCACAATTCCTGGGCACTTCACAGTGGGTGAATCAGTGAAGAAATGATTCACCTGATAAGAGAAAGTGGCCAGACTTCAGTTATGGCTTAGCATTTTTTGGAAAATTTGGAGAGGAAGACACCTTGAAGCTGATGGCTGGAGATATTTGGAATTTTTGAGAATTTCCTTTGCTCTTCCTTCCCCTTCTCCGTTTTCTATCACAAACTATCTAAGGTCTACCTGTATGAACTATTTATTTCTTCCCACTCGAAGGCCACATCATGTGTGTTTCAAATAGCACATAAAGTTTGTCTTCAGAGTAAATCTTCTTTGGGCAAGCTAGCAAATGATGGATTTTGTTTTCTTTGGGCTGAAGGGTCAAAAGAGTGGGCAGTTTTGTATTTATCAATCTGCCTGGCCGTTTCCTCCCATCTACTCTATCACCCTCTCCCTGTCTTATGCAAGAAATCAGTTGGGCTGGTGCTGTGACCTCCACTGGGTCAGACACAATTCTGGAAGGCTTTTGTGTGCTCATTTCCTTGAAGAAGTGGAAGGTAAAATGTTTGAAAGCAGGGCAGCTGTGGGCTGTTCCAAAACATCCATGTTGATTTTGTTTCTCTGCGTTCTGACAAAGACGCTCTTGCCAGAAGGCCTTTGCACTCCTGCTCGTGCAAAACACGAATTACAAAAATACATAAGAAAAATAAAACAGAAGCCAGACTTAAGGTTATCTTACCCAAACAGGACTCCTTCCTCCTGATGATCGTACAAACAAGCGGGTTCCCCAGTTACGTTTCAATCAATCATTCCTGATAAATTCAGCACATGTTTTGCTTTATCTTTTAACTCATTCCACATTGTCGACCATTGTCTGGTCCTTGGGACTTTGAGTTCTGTTTCCTCATCTTATTTACCCACCAAATGGTGAGTCCATTTGGAAAAAAAAAAACAAAAATAAAAAACACAAAACAAACTAGATAATTTATTGGTTTCTTTTCCTCTCCTTGTATCCAGCAATTAGAAGGGGGAAAAAAAATCTCCAAAATGGGAATAATAAGCAGTTTTCCTTGGGTGGTCCTAATAGCTTAAAAGCTAGATTCCTCTGGAATTGAGATCCATAAAGGTGACCTCTTGCAGGGGGGAGTGGTGATCTTCTAATCTTTGGGAGAGAAGAGCAGGCAGCAATGGAGAGGTAGCGGGAAGCAGGGGTGAAGAACCCGAATTCTGAAGCCAATCTGCTTGGGTTTGAATCCCAGCTCTGCTCTTACTAGCTGTGGACCTTGGGAAAGTCTCTGAACCTCATTTAGTCTAATCTATATAGAGAGACTCTTGATAGTACTTATCGCATGTTGTGGCGACTATATGAGGTTATATTTCTAAAGTGCTTAGAATAGTGGCTGGCACATAGTTAAGTGTTATATATGTGTTTGTGGAGAAACTTTTTAAAAATGGCGACGGGAATATGTCAGGAGAGGTTAGTGTCAGGCGCCCCAAGGTAGGGGATCAATTTGAAATGAAAGAAGATAATAGACAGTTGAGAGGAAGCAGGTTGATAGAGCATCAGTGGAGTTGGCCATTTGGGATTTTAAGTGGCTTCTAACTATTCAGATATGTGGCTTTAAGTAAGACCTCCCAGTCTCTAAAAGCCTGGTTGGCTAGTGGTTTTTAAAGTGTTTCCATGGATGTGACTTTCCTTTTAAGTAGAATGCTGGGAGCAGAAGCCAGACCTAGTTTCAGGTATGATTGATTGAGGAAAGATGGCCGAGTTCATACCTAGAGTGAAAGTTATTTCCTCAGAGTGAGTGAGAAAGAGGGCATCTTTGAGGGCAAGGCTGAAGTTGAGAGGCATGGACTTGAGTTGTTACGTGCATTCTTCCTTACTCTTCTGAAGGATTAGGCTGTATTTCCACTTTTTTTTTTCTGACATTTTCCCTTTCTTTGCTGTGCATGTAAAGTGTCTTTTTCGAACTCTGTTTACTTGGCAAGAAAGCTGTGTGTGTGCTTAAGGTATGCTAGCAGCAACATAAATAGCAAGTATAAACACTCCAAATGAGTTCATTGAAGGGAGAGTTTTTAAGTAGCTGTACTTGAATTCTTCCTATCTAACTGGATAGCATATTTCTGCTATCTATCTGTATACCATTTTCTTGTGTGTATGTTTTTGTTTTTTTTTTGTTTGTTTTATTGTTCTCATATTTTTCTCTTGGGCTTTTAAAATTTCTATTCTAAAATTCATACGTGGTTTTTTTTTTTTTTTTGCTTCTAGTGCTTTGGCCAGATGGGTTACTTAAATGTAAATTTACTTGTGTCAGGCCATTGAGTGAAGGGTACTCATTTCGAAGGAACAAACTATTATTCCGGAGTAAAATATGAGAACAGACTGTTCTTTTACAGAGTTCAGCAGTATGTCTGCTAGGTGTTGCTGACAATAGTAGCATTTGGTAGTATAAAACTCTATTGAAACAAATATTCTACTCCATTACGTTAATGTTTATATCAGGCTGTGGTAAGCAAAGTGTTCTTGGATTTGAACTATAAAAAGTTGTGGAAAAAGGACAATGAGTTCAGCTGAAATGGTCATCCCACATTTATTCCTCAAGTTTTCTTTCCTTGATTTTCTTCAATGAAGTTTCATTTAGAATTTTTATCAGTCAGGATGTGCTAGGTTATGCTGCAGTAACAAATAATACCCAAATCTCAATTGCATGAAGGAACTTGTGTATCCACCAGGTACTGGCCTGTGGGCTTTGTTCCATGTAGCCCTTGCTCAGGTTGTAGGTCATTGGAGTCTCCACCATCTGTAATGTTGCCAGTCCTCATGCTGAAAGGAAGGAAATGTGTTGAATCACGCATTTCATCTTTTGGGCTTTGGCCTCAAAGGAATATTTCTTCTGCTCACATTTTGTTGACCAAGGCCAATCAAGTGGCTATGCTTAATGTCAAGGTGACAGGGAAATGCAATTGTATTATGTTCTTGGAGAGAGAAGAATTGGAAATATTTGGTAAACAGCGCTAAATGCCTACTGTAGATATTACATAAGCAAGGTACCATAATGGGTGCTGGGAACACAGAGATCAACAGAATGGATCCAGAGGATGGAAATTTCCTCTGGATTAAAAGAGGTTTGGAATGTCTCCTTTATCATCTTATTTCTCCAGTTTTTAATAATTATTCTCCAAAAGTTAGAAATAGCTACAAAATGATCTTTAGAACTTAAGTCTAGTTAAGAAAAATTGACTAAACTCAATTTTACATAATCTTTTGGGTCTCTTTTTGAGCTGTTACGTATGAAACACACAGTTTTTGTGTTTTTGCCATGCTTTAGCAGTCTAAAAATTGAATGTGCCTAAAGAGAATAACTCCTTTATTACATGCTGGCTTAAAACTCAGACAAAATTCTATTGAAAGCCAATGGTTTTCTTTTTTTTTCTTTCCTGTGTCCTTCCATGCTGAAATTGGAAATAAACCAGCTTTATGACTTCATAACTCAAAGTGTAGCAATTGTACATAATACACAAGTTTGTCATTTAAAATATCAGACATCTGTCTGAAGTTGGTGCTGACCTTCGAAGTTGCAACTGAATGCTCAGATTGTTATTGCTCTGTCCTCCCCACATGCATTTCCAGTGTTGAGTTCTTGGCCCCATGCTTCTTGTCTGCTTCCTAATGGGTTATAGGTTGTTTCCTAGAGTCTAGACATGAAATGAAAAATGATTATGTAATCCATTTCCTGTTCCTCACTGAAAAATTCAGGGGAAGGTCTTAATGCTTTGAGACATACCATCTCCTCTAACTTGGTAGAAAAAGGAGGGATTGGAATCTTGGCAGGCTCTTTACTACCTGTAAGACCTTGGTCAAGTTGCTTGATCTCTTTAAATCTTAGTTTCCTTTTCAGCAAAATGAGGAACATAATAACTATTTCAAAGAGTTGTTATGAAAGCTAAGTGTATGGCTCATATAAAATGCCAACAATGTCTGACATGTACTATGCACCCAATAAATATTCCCTTTTGCCATAGTGCTTGCTTGTTTTCAAAGAACTTCATTTCATTTTATCTCATGAGACTAAAACAAGGGGTTGAAAAGCATCTAGCTGAATTGGCTTTCCATTAACCTGCCAAGAAAATAAAAAATAATGAAAAATTAAAAAAAAAAATTTCAGACTGAATTCTCTTGGAGTCATAGTCACAGCTGACTTAGCAAAGATCTTATTTGCTTATGACATCCATCTATTTTCTCTTGCATTGGCATTTCACCTCACTCATCATTTTGTTGGATTCCATATAGACTAAATCCTCCCACTACTTTTCTTACAAGTCTTTACTCATGCTGTTATGAATTATTTTTATTTTTATTTATTTATTTTACATGGGCAGGCACCGGGAATCGAATGCTAGTCTCTGGCATGGCAGGTGAGAACTCAGCCACTGAGCCACCATTGCCCATACTCATGCTCTTATGAATTTGGAGTGATTGCTTTCGTAAGCAGTGATTGAGGGCTGAGGGATATGGATGTCAATACTGCTGGAATAGAAAATGAAAAATTTAATAATCTTAGTACTAATAGCTAACACTAATGGAATAACTCATCTGCTCCAGACTTTCTTTTTTTCCCATGAAATCATAGTTAATCTTCCTTCAACCCTGTGAGGTAGCTATGATTAGTATTTGCATGCTACAAATGAAAGAATTCAGGCTAGGAAGTTAAATCATTTGCCCAAAGTCACATACTTAGTAAGTAATAGACCTGGAATTTGAATCCAGGACTGTTTGACTTTAAAATAGCTTGTACCCTGCTCCACTCCCCCCACCTGCCCCCCAGGGAGCTATATTGCAAAGACAAGGTTGAAGTCAAGATAGATTATATTCCTGGCTGATAAATGCTGTGTGGATACTGTTCCTATGTGGATTAATTGTGGCACCTAAAAATAACAGGGTTTATTGTTGTACTGTCTAAACTTGCTTATCTAGGTGGCTTTAAAATATAACTGCATCATTGTTGCTTCTGATACCTGCAGGGATTTTCAGAGACCTGGCAGCCTGTACTCTGTGTAACTCTCCGTGTATTCCAGGTCTCGTGTACCTGTGACCCCTCATCTGTATCCCTAGTTGGGGCTGGGGTGGGGTGGTTAGTTAGGAATAAGCAAGGTAAAGATGGAAACTAGACAAATAGGCCATCCCTTCCTGTCCGAATTACTCTCTCATTTTTCTCACCCCTGACAACTTTCTAAACAAATTGGCCCAGTAAGTAAATCCAGAGTGCCTCAGTCATTGTTGGGAATAGTATATCATTTAGACATGGCTTTGACACTTTAGTTTTCCACTTAAAAGCATTTCCTAAGATAAATAGTAAGTCTTGGGTGACTGCTATAGATTGGGGCTTTTACTTTGAATTAGGATGCTTAGACTGGACACCACTTTCAAGTGATAAGTGATCCTTGTTGTCTTAAAACTTGTTTGCCAAAATGCAGGACATCTGGTAGATCTTGAAAGGATCAAATTCCTACTATAATTTTTTTTTTTAAATAAAAGAGTGTGGTGCAAAATGTTCCAATCTAGTTTCACGGTCCTTTTGATTAACCCAAAATAAAACTGAACAGCTCTCAAAGAGTTAATACCCTGGAATTTCACACTGAACAATTGGCATTATGTTCTTTGCATTCTTGAGGAATTTTCTCACTGTTGTCAAAAGACTTGGTTTGTTATGCAAGACAGTGGTCCAGTGACTTTGCATATCAGATTCTCTCAATCAGGAGGGAAATCCCTGCATGCTAATTGGGAAAGAAAAAAGTAGTGTAAGTGGTTCTTTGGCTATAGATGAATTAAATGACTGAGTGCGTTTATTTAAAAAACAAAGCACAACAAAACTCTTGCAGTTAAGTGGGCATTCTTATGAAATGGAAGCTTACTACATTTTTGTCATTTTGTATATGTCTTACTTTTATATGCATGTGTCACTGTGATCACATAGTTTTGGAAACACATTAGTGTATTTTGTTCATTTCTAATATTTCCGACTGTTTTAGTTACCTATTGCTGCATAAGAAACCAACTCAAACTTACTGACTTATGACAATGTATAGTTTTTTCACCATTCAGTGAGTTGACTAGCTCAGCTGTGCATTCTGCTCCACATGCTGCAAAGTCCAAGAAGTCTTCACTCACATACCTATATATCTCAGTTCTTCTCCATCTATGCTTGGCTTGGTTGGGCTCCCTAATAGCATGGTGGTCTCAGAGTAGTTGAACTTCCTACTTGATAGCTTGCTTTCAAGACAGAGAAAGCAGAAGCTGCCAGTCCTTTTAAGGCTGGGCTTGGAGGTTCCAGAATGTTACTTCTGCCATACTATATTGGTCAAAGGAAGTCACTACTTCAGATTCAAGAGAAGGGGAAATTGAGTCCATGCATGTGTCTAAGGGGAAAAGGAACTGAAGGCCAAAATTAGACAGGTAAGGAGTGTACTGAGGGCAGAGACTCTTGTCTTGGTTGATAGGAATGCCAAAGACAGGCAATTTTTTCCCCACTTTCTGTTTAGGGTTCTGGGCAGACTGCTGTGTGGAGTGACTCCAAGCCAAATTGGGAGGGGTGGGGTAACATAGGTGGATAAAATGATGAGCTCAGGTAGAGGGAAGTCTCAGCTTCTGGAACCAGATGTTCTAGAATTTTTCAAGGGAGGACTCAGGAGCTGATTTAAGAAGCCAGTAATGGGTAGAGGATGGGACAGACCCAGAGCTGGCTGTGAGCTGAATTAAAGCTGGTCAGCCATTGCCACCACAGGTCATGACCACCAACTATGAATGTCAGCAGCAGATGCCCATGAAACACCAGGATCAGAGACATAATCGGTCTTGCTTCTGTGGTCAGTAGGCCAAGCAACAGCCCAGAGCAACCAGTTAGCAGCAGAGGGCAATCAGGGTTCAGAGGACACCATTTGATTTGTATTCTTCAACTCCCACATCACCATAATGATGCAGACATATTCTCTTCCCCTTATTCACCTAATTTCTCTCTTGGATCTTAAGCGGGAGGTTGATAAGCTTGATGCCTAGAAAGATTGAACTTAAAGGAGCTGTTTAATTTCCTGCGTTGGATTAAATATTTGCCAGATTGGTCTAAAATTACATCTCCTACCTCCCACCCCCCAGCTGAAGTCAGTTGGGGAGAAATGGTGACGCTACAATTTATTTGCTTATCTGAGTGTAGAATTAAGCTAAAATTAACTTAATTTTTTCCCCATTCATTCTCCAAGTTAGACATTATTTCTATCTATTTGATAAGAATTTTGAGGGGTAGGGAGTGAAGTTCAGTTATTTTGAACCAGGATTAGAACTCAGATCTTTCAGAGCCATAGAGAAGCTCTCTGGAAACATGATGTAATAAACAGCATGGTCTGCCCACCACCTGGGAAATGTACCAAGTGGGCATCTATATACAGACTAAGCTTTCTGCATCTCAAAAATCTTATCTTAAAAGCTCTATATTATAGCAGCTAGCGACAACTTGCTTCATAGACTAGTACAAAAATAATAGTCTGTCTTAAATTATCCATTCGTCCTAACTTTTGAGGGCTTTAATTTACTCCTTAAGAAAGATGAAGTTTGAATAGTTTCTTCTGCTTCCTGCCTATCTATCCTCTTCCATTTGAAAGAAAGGACTCCAGTTTTTACTCTGTACCTGATCAATGACAGGGCCTTCCAAGGACTTTTCGAGGCAGTAGCAGTCCTGAAATCTATTTGGAAATCCATGTAGACAGCATTTCAAGGGAGATACCCTGTTCATTTTGACGGGTTGTTCCTACAAACTTTGTAAAGAAATGAGTGACTGAACTAACCCTTATCTGTAAGTTTTGAATTTAAATTTTACCCCATGTACAAAACCATTTATCATCCTACAGTTTTACATTGGGGGAATTGTAAAGGAAAGCAGAATGTTTTATCATGATTTTTGCTTCAGCAGTTTTGGGGCAAATTAAAAGTCCTAAACTCTGGGAAAAAAAAAAAAGAAATAACTAGTATATCATATTTTTCCTACTTTTAATAATATATAGACAGTCTTCATTTCATTTACCGCCTCTTATAAAGTCCAGCTCTGGGTGCACAGGTGGTTCGGTGGTAGAATGCTCGCTTTTCATGCAGGAGACCCAGGTCCGATTCCCGGACCATGCACCTACCCCCCCCCCAGCCCCCCCAAAAGTTCAGCTCTTGTTCCCCTAGTAAGAAGGTTCCTAGAGCCACAAGAAAATCTCTTGAAATTATGTTTTTCTATAAGCAAATTACATTCTAGGCTCTAAATTAGGATGACAGGAGACCTAATTCCATCATTGGAGACGATATTGTTGGTGGTGGATTGAGCCTCTTGCCTTACGTCTAGATACCTGGTCACCAGGAGTGTGACTTTGTGCCCTTCTCCATGTGTGTAGAGAGGGTACCTCTGACATCTGCTAACCAGTGGGCACGTGTCCGGTTCACCCTGCTTCTTACCTTCCTGACTTAAGAAAGATGGGCAGTTGACCCCCATTGGAGGGTTGGGACTGCAACACTCAGGGCTTATTCATGAACCTGGGCCATTCAGAGGTGATGTCCATATGTTCGGGACAGTTTATGTTAAGAATAATCTTAGTGAACCAGTTAGTACTGTGAGAGATTTTTTCCTAACCTTGTCATAGTGCTATTTGAAGCACAGGTTCCAACAAAGCATCTTTCCCGTTTTATCATCTGGATTGTCGAGGCAGCATGGGAAGTAATTAGAATAATGAGATCAGGGCAATCTGTGTGAGAGATGCTGTCAGACTGGAAATGAAATTCAGAAATTTCTTAATCCCTGTACAACAAACTTTGGTCACACCCAAGAAACTTTTGTATGTGTCTCAGTATTTAAATTTGGGGGGGGGCGGGTAGGGGGGAGAGGTGTTGTAAACTAGGAATTAGTCAGTGTTCAGCTATAGATTGGAAACATGGAACTGGTAGGAAAAAAAATCCATTAAGAAGATAAATTACAAAGTGGGAAATGTGGGTAAAAATGCATGGTTTCTGGCTAGTCTTCTGTACTTTCTTATCTGTAAGGTGAATCCTTTCATCTAAAAACAAATGGCATCTCCGGAGTCTCCTAGGTAGTAGGCCAAATCCCATCACGGAGCCCAAATCCCTTTAGTTAGGCTCTTTGTTATTCTTGAAAGTGAGCTTGACACGAAAATCCACTTTTAAGGAGGATTTCCAGAAGGGCTACTGTAGCTGTGTGCATGCTTTCAAATGAAAGTGAGCCCCTTTCTCACTTAAAAAAAAACCCAACAAAACCAACCTAGTTTGTATCCATTAAAAACTCTTTGCATGTCTAGACAGCCACGCTGCTCCACTACTTTCCTGAGGGAGGAATACAGAAAAACTATTATTCCCCACATACACCTTGTAAAGTCCTATGCGACCCAAGTGACCTCGCGCTCAAGCAGTGTAACAGGAGCTTGAAGTGTGCAAGGACTCTGACCTTCACGACTGATGTTATAAATCATTCCTGCCATTATGGGGCTTTCCTGTTTTTAGCCAGTAGCTTCCCCAAGACTGTTTTGCTGATTGTCCCACAGAACGAGCTGTGAAAAAAATTTCAGAACGGGTGTGAACTGTGCCTCTGACATATCGGTAGACTTCCATCCTGCTAAGGTTTATCGTAAATGGTAATGCAATTAGCTTAAATAATGGAGAAAAGACTAAGAGCACAGTTTTACAGGCAAAAAAAAAAAAAAAAAAAAAAAAAAAAAAAAAAAAAAAAAAAAAAAAAAAAAAAGAAAACAGCATAGGAAGGATCAGAAAGCAACTTTTATTTGCCATCTGCTTTTGCCGGATACTGTGCTTGAAGTGGGCCTTACAATAGCAAAGGTTTTTTTGGTTTGTTTTGTTTTATCATTTATAGAGTGACAGGAATGGCCCTTGCATGCCATGATAAAAGTCATCTGTGAATTTCCTTCTATTTTCCACATAAATTTAAAAATTTCCTCTTGTTCTCTTGGGCATCTTCTTCCATGTTTATGACTTAAGTTATTAAAGCAGTCCCGGAAAGCTGTTTTTAGGTCTTCAGCTGTCGTTGGATGGAGCTGAGGAATTTTTACTTTCACAATGGTCCAAAGCAAATTGTCACATGTGATTAAGTCTGGACCCTGCAGTAGCCACAGGATTATCATGTGCATGTCTAGTCCACTGTGTGCTGAATTTGTCGCCAAGATATTTGCTGCCTGAGATGTGAGAAGGTGCTGGGGCACTCGCTGCTTTATTGCAGGAATGCTGTGCGTTGGTTTGTTCACACAGCTGTGGAACCACATCAGAAGCATTTTCAAGTCCTGTGATTGACTTACTATTGACAAAATACTGAGATTGTTGCCCATTTCCTGACATGGGGAGGAAGCTGCTCATTTAACAGAGATATAGTCTCCCACCTCCAGATCTGTTCAGATCAGAGGATGGGGGTTCAGAGAGGCTCTGTAACTTGCCTATGAGCAGGCGAGTGGCAGAGTCCAGGCTCATACTTGGGTCTGTCTGACTCCAATGGCCATGTTCTTTATTGCATATATGTGGAATATTATTGCATATATATGGAAGCTTCCCAAGCTTCTATGGTGAAGGACTAGTTTGTTTGTTTTGTTGATTGGTTGGTTTTAATTTCCAGTCTGTTGTAATTCTACACCTACTATACATGATGAGTATGCAGCTTATAACTCACCCAGGCAAGTTGGCCAGCACCTAAACCGATTTAGGTGCTCAGAAAGATAAGTCCGCAATTCTGGTGCTTGGATGCGGCCATAAGATTGATTGCTGTAAAAGCTTCTAAATGCTTATTCTCAGTTCCTGTAACTTAGATTGTCATAAAAACAGTAGCTCTGTTTCAAGTGTAAGGGTAAGGGGAACATTTGCCAGGGGAAATGTCAGTCTCCTGTAGGCTGAAGAGATACATCAAGAGTGAAGCTGGGACGTTAGAAGTGGAATACATGGAAGATCTACCCTTCAGCTTGCAGATGCTTTGGTTTTCCTTATTCTGTTCAGGACAAGACTGAATTGCAGCTGGTCATGCTCTTGTCTGATACATCCAGGTTTTGATTGGGCTCAAGTCAGATAGAAACATATTCCAATCTTAAATGCAGAAGTGGTTTCTAATACCTGCAACAAAATTTATACTGGGAAGAGGGCAAAAAAGGGGAGGACAACAAAACACTCATCCTTGCATCAGTTCCTCTAAGTCCTTCTTAATTCATTTGTGTATTTGTTCAATACATTTATTGTATTCTAGGCACCTTGCTAGATGCTGACAATGTCCCTATACTTTATAGTTTACTGCTGCTAGAGGAGGGGAATATGAAGAAAACATTTAAAAAATATCATTAAATAAGCTTGCAAGTTAATTTAGTTGCTAGTTTGTTCTCTATAGATAATTTTAAAAACTTTTTCAATGCTTAGACCCTTTATGGGTGATTAAATATGGTATTTGTAGTAATTTGATTTTTAAGGGCATTAATCAGGACACTACTATCTAATTAGAATACTGTTTCTATGGTAAAAATCACATTCTGCTGAAATATTTTTGACTTCAACACTTTTCTCAAGAATAAAACCTGTTTAGACAGAAGTGTGAAAACTGCCTGTACTTAGAATAATTTGTTATGTGAGCCAGTATTGGTTAAATTGTACAATATGGTACCATTTGGTTTCTTTGGCTCATCTCATAAAGTACCTTCTGGAATTTTAGGGTTTGCAAAATAAAGAAAAAAATTACATGTCTATCTTTATTAGTATGGTGACTAAATAACTATTAATGTGGTAATTCTATGGTGAGTATGTATAAAAAATTAATAAAAATATAAACATTAACAGCTTAATGAAGTGGTGGAATAATACATTTGGTCTTAAATCTTTGATTCTGATTTTCCACAGAGTCTTTTCCTTTTTTATTAGATTTCATTTCTGTCTCTTAGTTTCAGGTCTGCTTCACTCCATGCTGCATGTATAGGCATGAATGACTTTGATTACTATTCCTACCACTTCTTTCTTTGCCTTAGAAAATCAAGAATGACATGGATTGCTAGGGACTCCTCAGCTGATCTTGTGAACTGAAAATAATTTACTAGCATAAGATGCACAGTACATGCATCCCTCAATTATTACAGAAATCAATAAAAAATTAAACGTGCTTCGATTTGTAAAACCAAACAGCTTCTTCACAATTAAAATCTATTAGTGAACTCTTAAGAGTAAAAGAAACACTAATGTAAAAATACTATTTTTTTTTAATACTGTTGGTATTTGTTTTAGATTCCTTGTCTTGTTTTTCTCCCTTGCTCTCTGAGTTTTTGAATTCCTATAGAGAAAGGCTTAAAAACTTTGGTGCATGCTCCCTTTCTCAAATCTGATTTCCCCCCACTTGGTAAAGGCATTATTGTGTCTTGGTTTTAACACGAGGAAAAATGAAGGTGGGGGTGGAACTTGTGCTGAATATTTGGAATTTTTCTTCCTCCCCACTCCCAACATCTAAAATATGCATGGGATTTGGAAAACAAATTAGAAACAGGATTTTTCACAGATATTTTAAACCTATTTTTCTAAATGGTGGAGAGCTCTAATTTCTGAATAGTGCTATTTCATTTAGCGGCTTAGGTTGCAAGGCTGAATCTAATAATCTCTCTTTTTTCCTTTTCCTTAGGTTTTATTTTGACTTCTTAAATAATGAAAGGTCTTTTTTTTTTAAAAAAAAACAATCAATATTAAATATCCACTAGCAAATATTTGTTTATATAAGCTAGTTTGCCAGTAGAAACTAATAATGGTATAATCTTGTAACATAATTTTGCAGATGTATTTTTGTTGTTGTTGGAAACCTGCTAAGGAAATAGCATTTAGAATCAGAAGTAGGTTTGGTCCTTGGTCTGTGTCTTTCTTAAAATTCTTGGGTTAGTGGAAACATGGAAACATACGTTTGTTACTATACATGAAACAAGCAATGCGATTTTTTCTCTTAGACGTTAGTTTTAAAATAAAAGATGGATCAGTCAAAAATGGATCAGTAAACAACACCAGAAACAGCATTTTACAAGAGACATTAGTTTGGCCATTTAGGGTCAGCGTCTTAATTTTGCTCAGCTTCGCACACATGCTTAGCATCCTCCCTTGTACATACGTGGCCCTCAATATATATTTGTGGAGTGACTGACTGGCTGACTTCAGCTGACTTAGAACTCATTGTGTGGACCGTCATTGTGGGTGGAAATCAGCTATATTTTCCAAATACACTTTCTCTCTAATCATTTTGCTTGAGTGTGTTGATGAGGGAAGAGACTCTCTAACACCCAGAAATCTGAACACACCTTCTAACACAAGCATGCATGTCATGGTGATGCCGTATGGAAATAATAACAGATCAAATTTTAATCACAGAAGAGGCACATATGTCTTTCCTCCATTTTATCACATATAATTGCATTGTTATCCATCAGTAGTTTAACGTGGATGAACAATAATGGCTGGGAAACTAAGACTTTTAATTTGAAGAAAGGAATTACTAAGTAATGGTAAGGGGAAAATACAAGTGTGCTGTGTTTGGTGATTCTGTGTAACTGTTTGTTTAGCAATTCAGGAAGTGACTTAAATTATGTCTGCCAATATTTGATGTTAGATCTTTATCTGAGGACGGGTCGTATCATTTTTCATGTGTGTTTAGTTAGAGATTTGTTTAAATGGAAACATTAGAAGCTAGCAAGCAAAGTCTCACTTTTGGGGAATGAATTCCCTCATCAAAGTTTTGTGTCTTATGCTCCAAAGTAAAGAGAAAAAATCGTATCAGATGTCTTTTTCTTTCTCTTCTCAGGCGTGCATCTAACATGGCCAACATGGTAGGTTGGACCACCTGTGAGACTCCAAATTGCTTTTCCCTAATTTATGTTGAATTAAATAACTATATTTGATTATAGTACTTAAAGCAACTCAAGAAATATTCAGATGAATCAGTGGATAAACACATTTAATAGTAGTATGGACTTTGCTCTTACTACAAATGGATTATTACCCAATGAAATCATTTTTTCATGTTGTAAAGCTTTCCAGATTTCAGGAAGCCAGGGCAGCTACATTTTTTTTGTTTTTTCTTTTGACCTTTGCATGTGATCCAAAAGCATGATTTCCTATGAAAAATGAAGATCTGTTAGTGTACAGTATTTGTAAGCAGTGGCTAAACTCTTCTGTAAACATCAGAAATACACCTGGTAAAAGAAAGATCTCCTGCCAGATAAAATGGAATGTTCTCAATTAACCAAGGGAGCAGCTTGGATGGAGCAGGTGCTGCTGAGACTCTCATTCCAGATTGTGAAGGATGTGAGGGAATATGCCTGGTCTCAAGGGTAAAGAACTATTAATATAACCAACTCAGCAATTTCCCTCTACATTGCTTGGTATGTCTTGAAGGAGATACCCACGTAAAACTTTCTGACTCAAGGAAATGCAAGTTGACTAGGCTGAGCTAAAACTGTGATTGATAGAAAAACCTGTATCTGCCAGAGTAAAGTCTGTAATCATAGACAATGAAGGTATTTCTATCTGATTAGTTATTGAAGTGAATTGAAATA
Source organism: Myrmecophaga tridactyla (assembly GCA_004026745.1). Lineage (NCBI taxonomy): Eukaryota > Metazoa > Chordata > Mammalia > Pilosa > Myrmecophagidae > Myrmecophaga > Myrmecophaga tridactyla. The sequence continues at coordinate 17,833 of PVIY010034994.1, forward strand.
TGTGTAGGAGATGGCTCGAGAGCTAAAGCGCTCTTCCAATTTATGAGTTGTTTACCTTAGCTACTTATTTGATTTGGACTTAACTTCTGGCAGATTTTCTTTGTACAAAATTCTGTTTTTGATATTTCTAGGCAGACATCTGGTGACTTTTCAGAGACATATATATTTTGTTTTCCTCCATTGTGCGTTGCATTGCATAGCATTAGCTTATTATTGTAGTTCCATTGAGAAGTGGTGAGCATGACATAAAACTGAAGAGTTTTGGGGAATATCAATATTAATACATGAGCTTGATTTTAAGGGTGAATCATGGACCTGGAAGTATTTTGTGGCATCAGGCTGGTTCATAGCTTGTCCCTGTGGTGACTCTTGACTGCCCCACACAGTGGTATCTTTGCCTGGCAGTCTCCACCTCTCATTAGGGCAGTTAGCATATCACAGCAGCCTCTTCTTCCCCAAATAACCCTGGGAACAAAGGAGCTAACTAACAACGTATTGCCAAGTACAACAACTCCAGGTTCCATCAGTCCTAAGGAGGGGCGCCTCTAGAAACCTCAGGGTCCCCTGGGGTGACCATCACAGCAATATGACTTAGAGTCTTGCTCAATATTGGGGATTTTGGTATCTCTTAGGATAATCTTTCCTTCCCTAGTGGTTAGGAATAGAGTTTCCATAAAAGAAATCTTCTTGGAACCATGTTTTCCTAATCCTGACCATCCATAGTCTGTAATGTGGTGACCACCAGACTGAGGTTAAAGAGCCGCATTATTTACTGATGGGGTGGCCAGCTTCTGCACAATGTCTTGCTCAAGAACCATGTCTTGTGTTTGTTTAGGTACAGGAGTATCTGTACCTACAACATTATTCCTTTCCTTATTAAGTCATAGCAAGCCTATTTGGGTCTCAGGCCTCCGACTGATGATTGATCAGTGGACTCAGACCCTTCCGTGTTCCCAAGTGCTGGTTAGGTAGCAATGATGGCAGTCTTCTGAAATGAAATCCCCTGTGAAATGATCACAGAACAGGAAGGATCAGAAGCACCTAGGGAAATTTTGTTCTCAAATATTTTGGCAATAATAATCAAACTGAAGCACTCAGAATTTTCAAATAAAACAGTGAAAAGGATTGTTACAATTCGTTCCTCCAATTAGGTATTCAAGGAAAGCATAAAAGTAGACACAAGTTTTCTTATCTGTGTGTCCATTAACCAGTATCTTTCCATGAAACTTTCAAGTGGAATTTATTTAGCCTAAAAAATGGAAATTAAGTTTGCACCGATGACCTGAGATTAGCATTTCTGTGCATTCTGGAGATGGGGGTAGCTACTGACCTTTATATCTTGCCTTATTATCTGTTGGTCTTGGCAATACCTTTCTCTTCTAGGATGCATTCCCGGAATGGTTTGGTGAAATAAATGGCCTCCTTGGAGGAATTTGACTCTTTGTGGTTGAGATAAATATATATCAATTAAAAGTGGGTTTTACTTCCCTCTATGAATGAATTTCTAGAGAATTACAACTGTAGAAGGAATCAAAGTTCAAATATAACAGAAAAAAGTTTCCCTAAACCATTATGGTTCAAAGCCTCAGTACATTGAGTAACTTTTAAAATAAGATCCTTGTGGTCAAATGGTTTGAGTTGCTGCTAGGTCATTCATTTTTGAAACTGAGGATGAGGTGAACAATTCTGAACTGCAGGTTCAATTGGAATATAGTGTGGAGGGGGGAGAGAGAGGCAGAATTCTCCACTCTGTCAGTCAGTACTTGTATGAAGCCCAAACTGTGGATTTGAGTGGCGTGAGGAGAGGAGGGCAGCTGAGTGCACAGGCTTTAGACCTGTTCTCCTGCTCCTCTTGCACTTTTGAAATCTGTGTCTATTAATGCCCTCTCAAGTGTGTGTTAAAATAGATGAAAGATTAACTCTCTGACTAGTAGGGAAGGGACGATCATCCTAAGAGATTCACAAATAAGAATAAATAAAAGGACCATAACTTTTGGAAGATGGCATTTAGAGAAAAGCATGGCATTAGTTGGAATGCAGTGAGTTTTGAATACCGAGCATTTTATTTTCTTACTAGCTAAAGCTAAAGTATTAACAGGCCACACATTCCCTAACCTTTCAGGAATGGCAGACAAATGTAGAGATGTGCTGAGTAAGTATTGGAAGTCAGCGATATGCCCCCCCTAGGCAATTAGCAGGACTTTAAAGGAATAAGGCATACAGTTATGATTAAACTAGAAAAAGCCTATATATAAATCCAATTGGAAACACTAAATATAGACAGTGATAAAATCTCTAATGTTTTTCTTGTTCCTTTAAAGTTCCTTTAAAAAATGTTAAGTGGCTTCAGGAATTAGTGACAGAGGAAAGGGAATGTGCATGCGGTGCGCGTGCACACACACACACACCAAACCACACACACACACACACACACCCTGAAATCATTCTTTTTTCCTCTGTGTGTGTGTCTGTCTGTAATTCTGAGTTGATTCTGATCTGGGTCAGTGTAATGGAAACATCAGAGACACATTTGAAGGTTAAATTAATCCATTGCCTTTCAAGAGGAATAAGTGAGAGAAATCTCTAGGGACTTTGGATAAATTGAGCTAAATACTGATTTTTGCTTTTTCGACATGATCACATAGACAACCATTGTCTATATCTGGAAATGAGTAAGACAATTCTTGGGCAGGAAAATGCTGTTTTTATTACTGTGGTGATGTAAATCCAAACTAGATGACTATGATTCATGGACTCTTCAAGGAAAACCAAATATTCGTTTTTAATAAAGCAATAGAGTTGGGAATTACACATCTGCTCTTAAAAATCTGTTTTTCATAATATGGATCGTACGTTAATTCCTACATTTTTTATTAAACTCAGGGAAAATTTTTATCGAGTAGATTCATTCTAGATCCTGGAAATGCAAAGTGATGGAGAAGAACATATTGACACAATGTCTCATCTCCTTACTCATAGAACAGAGTTTTTCAAATGCTGATGTGACCCATAAGAGGATCATAAAACCAAGCTAATGATTTGTGACTACTATTTAAACAAATGAAACAGAATAGAAAATATTCTAGTACATTGTTCTAGTAAAAGGTAAGTACCGCTTGTGAAATTTTGTTGCAATTATCTGTGTTTGTGTGTGTGTGCGTACACGTGTGTCCTAGATCACAATGTAAAGCACATCTTTCCTGTATTTTTTCTAGAGACTGTTTTAGGCTTTAGGCTACCTGTGCTTGTCTCTTTTCCCGCAGATAAGGAAAATATTTCGTTTAGCATAGGACTCGCTTCTAGCTGTTCCCCACTCTCTATCTCATCCTACTGACCCAGGGAACTAGAAGCAACATTTGAAATGCATAAGAAAGCCACATTTGTTAATTCTTTTTCTTCTTCTTCCCCCCCACCTCTTCTTTAGATATTTTCGGTTACAGCTTTGAGATATAGTTCACATACTGTACAATTCACCCATTTAAAGTGTAGAATCCAGTGGTCTTCGTAATTCACAGAATTGTGCAATCAATTCTAGAATCAACTGTAGAACATTTTCATCACCTCCAAAAGAAATGCTGTGCTCTTTAGCTATCATCCCTCATCCCCCTCCTCCCCCAACTCCTAAGTGACCACTAATCTATTTTTCATCTCTCTCTCTCTCTCTTTCTTTACTAATACGCTGGACATGTCATATAAATGGAATCGTACAGTATGTGGTCTTTTGTGGTCAGATTCTTTCACTTAGCATAATGTTTTCAAGGTTTCTCCATATTGTAGCATGTATCAGTACTTCATTCCTTTTTATAGCCTAATAATATTCTATTGTATGGATACATCATATTTTATTTATCCATTCATCAGTTGATGGACATTTGAATTTCCCCCACCTTCTTGGCTACTATGAATAATGCTGCTATGAACATTTGTGTTCAAGTTTTTGTGTGGACGTATATTTTTATTTCTCTTGGGGATTTACCTAAGAATGGAATTACTGGATCAAATGGTAACTCTATGCTTAACCTTTTGTGAAATTGCCAGACTGTGTTCTAAAGTGGCTGCACCATTTTATACTCCCACCAGCAGTGCAGGTGGGTCCCAGTTATTCCATCCTCGGCACCACTTGTTATTATCTGTCTTTTTATTATAGCCAGCCTGTGGGTATGAAGTGGTATCTCAGTGTGGTTTTGCTTTGCATTTCCCTGATGATAAATGATGTTGAATATCTTTTCTTGTGTTTATCTGCCAATTTTGTATTTTCTTTGGAGAAATGTCTATTCATTTCCTTTTCCTATTTTAAAGATTAGATTATTTTTCTTTTTATTATTGAGTTGTAAGTGTTCCCTATATATTCTTAATATAATCCCTTATCAGATATATGGTTTATTAATATTTTTTCCCATTCTGTGGGTTGTCTTATCACTTTCTTAATGGTGTTCTTTTAAGCACAAATGTTTTTAATTTTGACGAAGTCTGGTTTACCTAATTTTTCTTTTGTTGTTTATGCTTTTGGTGTCACATCTAAGAATCCATGTATATGCTTCCATGTGAGAGCTTTATAGTTTTGAGTATTTACATTTTGGTCTTTAATCAATTTTGATTTAATCCTTATGGATGGTCTGAGCTGAGGGTCTATCTTCATTCTTTTGCATGTGGACATCCAGTTGGTCCAGCACAATTTGTTGAAAAGATTCTTCTTTTCCCATCGAATCTTAGCATCCTTAACAAAAATCAATTGACTACAGATACATGGGTTTATTTATGGTCTCTAATTTTATTCCATTGACTTGTATGTCTATCCTTATATCAGTACCACACTGTTTTTTAAATTAAAATACTTTATTGACAGACCTTCACACACATATAGTCCATATGTGCTGTACAATCCGTGACCCCTAATGACATCACATAATTGTGTATTCATCACCGTGATCGCTTTTAGAACATTTGCCTCAAACCAGAAAAAAGAAATAAATAGAAAAAAGAAAAGAACTCATACATCCCATACCCCTTAACCTTCCCTTTCATTGAACACTAGTATTTCAATCTACCCAATTTATTCTACCCCTTATCCCCCCTATTATTTATTTATTTTTTATCCATATTGTTTTACTCATCTGTCCATACCCTGATAAAAGTAGCATCAGACACAAGGTTTTCATAATCGTACAGTCACATTGTAAAAGCTATATCATTATATAATTGTCTTTAAGAACCTAGGCTGCTGGAACACAGCTCAACAGTTTCAGGTACTTCCCTCCAGCCACTCCAATACACTGTCACTGTCTTGATTACTTTTGCTTTGTAGTCTTGAAACTGAAAATTGTGAGTCCTACAATTTTGTTCTTTTTCAAGATTGTTTTGGCTATTCTGGGTCCCTTGAGTTTCCATACACATTTTAGGATTAATTTGTCAATTTCTGTAAGGAAGTTAGTTGGAATTTTTATGGGGATTGCATTGAATCTGGAGATCAATTTGGAGAGTTTTGCCATCTTAACAATATTAAATCTTCTGGTCCATGAACAGTGGATGTCTTTCTATTTATATAGATCTTCAATTTCTTTTCAACAGTGTTTACAGGGTGTGGTAGTTAGATTCAGGTGTCATCTTGGCCAGGTGAAGGCACCTAGTTCTGTTGCTGTGAACTTGAGCCAATGGTATGTGAACCTCATCTGTTGCTGATTTACATCTGCAGTCGGCTAGGAGGCGTGCCTGCTGCAATGAATGATGTTTGAGTTCATTGGCTGGTGCTTAAATGAGAGAGCACAACGTAGCACAGTCTAAGCAGCTCTGCATACCTCATCTCAGCACTTGCAGCTCAGCCCAGGCCTTTGGAGGTGCAGAAAGGAATCACCCCAGGGAAAGTTGTTGGAACCCAGAGGCCTGGAGAGAAGGCCAGCAGAGATCACTATGAGCCTTCCCATGTAAGAAAACCTCAGTGGAAAATTAGCTGCCTTTCCTCTGAAGAACTAACAAAATAAACCCCCTTTTATTAAAAGCCAGTCCGTCTCTGGTGTGTTGCATTCTTGCAGCTAGCAAACTAGAACACAGGGTATAAGTTTTGCACTACTTTTGTTAAATTTATTCTTGAGCATTTTCTTTTTGATGCTATTGTAAATGAAATTGTTTTAATTTCATTTTCACATTATTCATTGGTAGTGTATACAAATACACTGTATATTGATTTTGTAACTTGCAACCATGCTGAACTTATTTTTTAGATCTGAAATTTTTTAGCGGAATCCTTAAGATTTTCTATATACAGGATTATATTATTTGTGACTAGAGATTATCTTACCTCATCCTTTCCATTCTGAACACCTTTTACTTCATTTTCTTTTAAATCCATTAATTCTTGTTCTTGACTTTTGAAAGCTTCTAAGGTCAAAAATAACTTATTCTGAGGGATTTTTTTTAGGGTGATTGCTTTAAACATTTTTTTTTATTGTGGAATAAAACATATATACAAAAAAGCAATAAAATTCAGAGAGTATTTTAACAAGTTATAGAACAAATTTCAATGCATAGTATGGGTTACAGTTCCACAATTTCAGGTATTTCCTTCTAGGTGCTCCAAGACTGGAGACTAAAAAGAAATATCCACATAATGATTCAGTAGTCATACTCATTTGTTAAATTCTGTCTTCTCTATTACAACTCCTCCTTCCCCTTAGATCCTTCTCCCAATATTTAGGGATGTTTAGGCAACGGTCCTCTAATTTCTTTATATTGTAAAGGGGTATTGACATTATGGGGTAGGGCAATGCAAGTGGTTGATGCTCTTGGAGAGACTGGTAACTCTGTTTCAGGGTTTATATGGCCTAGGAATTATCTGGAGGCTGTATGTTTCTGAAAAATAAACTTAGTGAGTGAAACTTGTATAGGTTTTCAGAGCCCTGGGTATTCTTTAGGGTTTATAGGAATACAGTTGTTTGGGGCTTGGCACACCATGGCAATTTGCAATATCTAGCCGAAGTTTGTGTAAGAGTAACCTCCAGAATAGCCTCTCAACTTTATTTGATCTCGCTTAGCCACATTTCTTTTCCCCCTTTTGGTCAGGATGGCATTATTGGGCCCATGGTGGCAGGGCCAGGCTCATCCCTGGGAATCATGTTCCACATTGCCAGGAAGACTTTCACCCCTGGATGTCATGTCCTATATAGGAGCAGGGCAATGATTTCTTACTGAGCTGGGCTTAGAGAAAGAGAGATAGGCCACATCTAAGCAACAAAAGAGGTTCTCTGGAAATAACTCTTAGGCATAGTTATAGATAGGCTTAGCTTCCCCAGTACAGAAATAAGTTTCATAAGAGTAAGCCTCAAGATCACTTGGCCTATTAACTTTGGAGTCCCTAATGTTTGAGAGAGTATTGGGGATTTGCCAGGAGGGAAAGTTTGTTACCTATTTTTTCTCTAATCCCTCAAGGGACTTTGCCAATGCTTTAAAATTATCTGTCCAACATACTCTGGAATGTATTCAGGTGTCACATTAAGTGATACAGAATTGCAAGACCTTGTTTCCAGTTTTAGGCTCAGTGTGTTTAGGCTGTTTAACTGAACTGGCCAGACAGATTAAGTTAAATTGTGTGCTACAGAACATTTACGTTTTGGACAAAGTAAACCTCTCTTCCTTTGGTTCCATATAGTAGGTGAAGTTCTAAGATACAGAAAATATCATCCCTTGCCCTGTATTCTGATTTACCTTAGTCCCATCCTTATCAGCTTCACTCTTATCTGTAATTGAAGCCTGATCTCTTTTTTGGTTTCCTTAACAGTTGCTGTATGTAGCAATGCTGACTTTCAGAGCTGCAGAAATACAATTCTCAATCTTGGGTATCACACAGGTACCCAAAGTTCCAGGAAAAATTGCAGGTTATACACATATGGCACAGCATCTGAGAATTTAGAAAAACACTTAAAGCTCAGGAATAAATGTGACTGCTCTAAGAGCTTACAATCTAGGCCCCAATTTTCTTATAAGTATTTTTAAAAAGAGACCATTCAGTATTTGTCCTTTTGTTTCTGGTTTATTTTGCTCAACATAATATCCTCATGGTTCAGTCACCTCACTGGGTGCCTCTTGACTTGGTTCCTTCCTGTAGCCACACCATATTCCATCATATGTATACAATATAGTTGTATATGTTCTTCTTCTCAGTCAATGTACCCTTCAAACACTTCCATCCATTGGGTGTCACAAGTAATGTCACCATAAACATCAGTGTGAAAACGTCTAATCAAGTCTCTGCTTTCAGTTCTTTTGAGAATATTCTTAGTAATGAGATTACCTGGTCATATGATGACCCTATATTTAGCTTCCTTTAGATCCACACATGACCCTCTCGAGGGGCTGCCCCATTCTGCTTTTGTTAATACTGGCACCATTACTAAAACTTAAGAAGGAAGTTTTACTAAATTATTTGCATAAGCAGTGCAGGGCCTGGCACACAACAGGCAATCAGTTGTCTTTTGGGTGAATGACTGAATGAATGCATAAAGAATTAATACTCTGGTATCCACTCAGAGGACTAAAGGGCAAAGACACAAACAGACATTTGCACACCAATGTGTATAGCAGCATTATTTACAATTGCAAAGACATGGAAACAGCCCAAGTGTCCATCAACAGACGAGTGGCTAAACAAGCTGTGGTATATACATACGATGGAATATTATGCAGCTTTAAGACAGAATAAACTTATGAAGTATGTAACAACATGGATGGACCTTGAGAACATTATGCTGAGTGAGACTAGCCAAAAACTAAAGGACAAATACTGTATGGTCTCACTGATATGAACTGACATTAGTGAATAAACTTGGAATATGTCGTTGGTAACAGAGA
>PVIY010034995.1:0-26678 GCA_004026745.1 Myrmecophaga tridactyla
GTACGTGAACCTCATCTGTTGCCAATTGCATCTGCAGTCAGCTAGGAGGCGTGTCTGCTGCAATGAGTGATGTTTGGCTTAATTGGCTGGTGCTTAAATGAGAGAACGCAACGTAGCACAGCCTAAGCAGCTTGGCGTTCCTCATCTCAGCACTTGCAGCTCAGCCCAGGCCTTTGGAGATGGAGAAAGAAGTCACCCCCGGGAAAGTTGTTGTAACCCAAGGGCCTGGAGAGAAGACCAGCAGAGACCATCCTGTGCCTTCCACGTAAGAAAGAACCTCAGTGGAAAGTGAGCTGCCTTTCCTCTGAAGAACCAACAAAAATAAATCCCCTTTTATTAAAAGCCAATCCGTCTCTGGTGTGTTGCATTCCGGCAGCTAGCAAACTAAAACAGCCACCATGGCCCTCCCAGAAGAAGTTTATTTTTTTATATATAAGTGTTCCTTCTCTTTTTCTCCATTAGGAAGATTTTGGGTTTACAGAACTATCAAGCATAATATACAGGAATCTCATGCACCACTGCACAGACCCAACTGGAAAGTCTCATCTGTAAATATGAGATTTTATAAAAGCATCTCATGCAACTGTGGGGATGCACAGGCCCACATTAGGTAGGGCAAGCTGTGAGCTGGCAACAAAGTTGAGGGTCTTGGATGGATTTCCCAGGAGAGGCTTCCTGGCTGAAGCAGAGTTGAAAGCTCTCCCTTCTGACTGCTGAAGTTGTCATCTCTCCCTTAAAAGTCCTCAAGTGGTTGGATTACGTGTCTCTCATGGTGGAAGACACTCGCCTCAGTTGATTGTAGATGTTATCAGCCATAGAAGCAATTGACTGATTGATGATGTAAGTCCATGAAATGTCCTCACAATAATGGTTAGGGCAGTACTTGCTTGACCAGTTGTCACATGAACCTGACCGTCATACCACCTGTCCATCACCAAAGCAGTTCTGTCATTCCAAATGGGAACCCTGTACATTTTCAGCCTGACATCCCATTCTCTATCCCCAACCTGTCCCCTGATAACCTATAGTCTATATTCTGACTCTACAGATGTGCTTCTTCTCATTGCTTCAAATCACTAAGAACATCCTATATTTGTCTGACTTATTTCACTCAACACGATGTCTTCAAGGTTCATCAATGTTGTCACATTTATCATGGCCTCACTCCTTTCTTTGGCTGAATAATATTCCCTTGTATGCATATAACCACATTTTACTTATCCATTCATTGGTTGTTGGGCAGTGGGTTGCTTCCATTTTTTGGCAAATGTGAATGGTGACACTATGAACATTGCTCCTTCGTAAAATATATGTTTTTCTATATTTGGAAATAACATATGTCATTTAATCATAAACTCCCACACTTATTTGTTTTATTCAATTTGAGTTATGCTATCCATTAAGAGAGGAGCAGGATGGCTCCCTTCCAGTACTGACAGCATATTTTTGATGTTCAGTTTGCTTCAGGATCCTATATTCACCTCAGAGTCACTGCCTGTATAAAGAAGGGTCTAGTCTGTGAGTTTTTTGTTACATTGGAGATTTGGGCTGAGGAAGTAGCTGGGAAGACTGTGTTACAAGTCTTTTCTCCTGCTATGATAGAGCCAAGTTCACCTTATAACTCTGAGTCTGCTTGTCTAGGCATTGGAAAGATATACATATGAATTTATCAGTCCAAGAGATTATAGAGTTAAAAATATGACCCAGCGTGAATGAGCTCATTGAAATACAATCTTTTATTCATTGTGTATTTAGTGAAATTCTGCTGTGTGAATATATTAGACCCAGTCATGGAAATGCCAATGAATCATAGTGTAACCAACATGCACAGATTTACTTCTTATCAATTGTTATGAAAAATGTCAGAATTATAATCACCAACACCAATAATGCTTTATATCATTTTATAATGTTCTTCATGATTTAAATATATTGGTGCTTTTAATACATGGAGCAAGTCTACTGGCCAGTTGCTATTGTTAAAGACGATTTTATTAGTGTGAAATTTGAGGATTAAGGCATTTATTATTTATTAATAAATTATTTATTATTTATTAATTTCAGCATCATTCGCTCAATAAGGCGTAGTTCTGGAATTTGGATTGAATACAGGAAGTCTGACTTCAGTCCATGCTTAACAGCCTAGGCTAGAAATGATATAACTTCTCTATTCACATACACAAACATTTCATGCAGAGATAAATTATTTTATTCCTTGAGTAGGTGAATTAAGAAATACTTCAATTCCTACGGTGAAATAAAGTGGTTACTAAGGAGTACATGGATTTTCACCTTTAAAAAAAAAAGTAGCACGGAAAGAGAGAAATGGAATTGGAGGTAAAATTCTAAATAAAAGCACAGAGTTCAACATTATGTTCTATGTAAAGAAGACAATTACTAGTGGTGTTTTTTTGGTGTTTGTGCACATGGAACAAATGTAGGAAATCAGATCCAATAGATTGATTGGTTAAATGTAGTTCTTGGGACCTTGATTGCCAGGCAATTGTAGAGAAATCACATTTTTTTGCACCTTAAAATCAGAACATTTATTCACTTTTTAGTCAATAATAGACCTGGAAAACACTCTTCTATAATGTGACTAAATCAAATACAGTCTTTCTCTTATCTCTCATCAATTATCATTAGTTAATCTTTAGATTCTGTAAGGAACAAAACATATAATTAACATTTTATTATACAATTTCATTTTGAAAAAAACTATAGCACAGTAAGTAAGTATATTTGGACTAAGTTTGGAGTTTATTTGTAAAATGGCCAAACACAGGGTAGATTTCCTTTTGCCCTTAGGGTCAGGGACTCTAGCATCTAAGCACCAGTTGGAATGAAGAGATGAACTTTGGTGTCCCCGGAAAATTTTGTGCAGGTTCATATCTGTCGCCCTCACCTCTAGGGCTGAAAATAGATTTTAAGGAATGGATGACTTTCTAGCATAGACATTTCAGGTATTTTCAGCATTGGCACTGATTATAATCATTTTTCATTTAGGAGTGGAAAAGGGGAGGGGAGGAGAGCCTACATTTTGCCATCAGATTACTCTCCCAGGTAACTGCTAACATGGTTTCTGACCAGGAGCTACACATATTATGTGTGACATAAAATTTGTGGCTGGCAGGGTTGGCTCAATCCCCAATTTTTTTAAAGCACTTTTATTCACACACCATACAATCCATCCAATACGTACAATCAATGGCTGTTATTATAATTACAGAGTTAAGCCTTCACCATTACAATCCATTTTAGAACATTTTCATTGCTCCAAAAAGAAAAACCCTATACCCCTTATATTCACCCCCTATTCCTACCCCATTATTGACACTTAGCATAGGTCTGATTCCTTTGTTATAACTGATGGAAGAATATTCTAATAATACTGTTAATATACTCCATAGTTTGCATTAGGTACATTTTCCCCATATACTACCCTATTATTAACACCTTGTAGTAGTGACATACATTTGTTGTAGTTCATGGAAGAACATTCTTATATTTGTACCATTAACCATGAGAGATCATATATTTAAAAAAGACATCTAATTGCAGTCCTCTCCAGGTGGGCATTGGAAAAGGGCTTTTGCTGCACATTCCCCTGAAGATGGTTGCGGGGGCACCATGGGAGAGAAGAGGTGAGATATCCACAGACGGGTCAGGTCAGCCATGGGACCAGGAGGGACTCCTGCTGGGCTGAGGACATCTCTCAGGTACATGGACCTTGGGTCAACCCCTCCACTAGGTGTAGGGGGCCTGGAACCCTTAGAAAGCCTGGGAGAAACACTAGGAGAGGGCTTTTCCTAATAGGAACACCCAAGGAGGTAAAAATGGACATGATATCAATAGTCTACTTGTAAATACCAATTGATAGTTCAGAAATACATTACCTCCTAATGAATGCACATGCACACACAGACATGATGTAACTACAATCGAGTTGCAATGTCTTTTTTTAAAGCTATAGGCCCCAGAGAGGTGGTTCTTTACTCAAGGTCATTTTTAGGTTCACAATTGAGCTCCCCACTCCCTTGGGGCTCTGATGGACATCATGTTGTGTATGGTTTCACACTTCTGTCCTCAGCTCAGCTGCACTCTGGAGAACTTTGCTGAGTGGTCTCCGTGCATGCCCTTGCCTCTGCCTTCCAATGAAGAAGTATATGAGGGGGTTCAAACTGCTGTTCAGAGTAGAAAGGAGAAAGCAGGAGAGCAAGAGAACGCGGCAATAAGGGGGGAATCGTGAAAGCATACGTGTCAGTTCGCTTACACCCACAGGCTGGCCACATAACCGGAACGTCAGGACTCTGAGGAATACGGTCACGTAGAGTTCAGTGAACTGTCTTTGCCAGGAGCAGCACTGGACCCGGATAAGGAGACTCAGGCTGGACACACAAAGCACCAAAAACGTAAGGGGAAACACTATATAAAAGACAAAATTCATCATCTTACATGGTAAGCCCTCAAAGGGACCACATGAAGGCACCAACACCCCTGAACAAAATGGAAGTCCCCAAATCAGGGTACAGGTGGTGGTGGAGAGGTGTGTGGGGCGGTGGCATCTGAACCAGACCGGGAAGAGCACACAGAGACAGCACTCGGAGTCTATAGCTGCCACGAGACCCAGGTCCACCAGACAGGAGGTGACAGAGAGTCCTGACATGAACAAATTAAGTATATATAGGTTCTGATTAAACAGTAACACTATGACCAACATAATTGTGGATAACAGGAAGATGAAGTCAGCGCTTGCTAAGTTGAGGATGTAGACAGAGAGAGGGTTCCTCTTGATGATGAAACCAAGCAACCAGATGACAGCCCCATTCACCACTAACCCACAGATGCTAATTAACCCACTGACAAAGAAAATAATCTCTCTGAAACCGGGAAAGGAGGGGTCAGTGTCTTCATTCCATGTCGTGTTGACTCTTGCGTTGCCCATTGTTGGTAACTCAGATCCATTATTTGGGTCTGATCGCCAGGGTGTCATTTCTGGGCTCAGGAAACATCTGCTGGGCTCTGCTACCGAGGTCGCCCTTGGGAAGGTGGAAACATGAGAATGAGCAAGGACCTGAGGTCAAGGGTCATCCTGTTCATTCCAGGAGACCCATGCTTCAGACCCTTCTTCAGGGACTAATGAGAAAGGGCAAAAAGTTTTTGATCCTGTCTATGGAGAGACACACCTGCTTTCCCCTTTCACTTAAGGATTCTCTTCTCACCACACCAAGATGCTAGTACATACGAATGAGCATTTTCCTTGAACCTAAAGTCCAGGCTCTCCCTGAAAACTGCTGGAGGGACTCTCAATTCTCACATCCCTTCCAGAACCAAGCAATAGGATCTGCAGAAGATGCTGGTCTCTCTAACGTGCCTAAAGGACCACAGCAGGATATCTACTAAGGCTTTCCAGTTCACATTTTCTTCCACTCTTCTCCTCTTTCACTATTGACTTTGTTCATTGAATATATTCTATAAATTGATAATTCATAGGAAGCCATTGGTAAAAAATATATATAAATAAAAATGAATAATAAATTCACATAAACCTAATGCACCAGAAATAAATAAATAAAAATGTATTTACCTGTGTGCTTTCAGTTACCACATACAAAATACTCAAGGGGTGTTGCTCACACTCGGTGGTATTTCCCAGCACGTAGCTCACTCACGCACACATGTACACACACTCACAGGTTTTTGAATGAGTAGAAAAAAACACTATGAGCATGACATAGAAAAGGTCGAGCAATGTAATTGTTTTACTCGATATTTTAGATCAAGTGTGAAGCATTTCTTTATTTTTCCCTATTCATTACCAGTCATTTGTTGCATCCTCTTCATTCCATTGAGCTGATGCATTCTTACTTAAGTATTCTATATAATTGACATTCTACTAGCAGATATTTAATTTAACTTTTGTTTTATTATTTAAAAAACCTCTTGTATGCCTTGTGATTTTTTTAATTAAATATTTGTTCTATAGGATAGCAGTATATGAACATTTGAACTCTGTTATTTTTGCCACTGACAAATTGCATTTCCAGATTTCAGGCCCATATATTAAGCACTCAGCTTGTCATTGTGCTTGTTTTACCTCAGCATTCGTTGTGTTGTCATTTGCATATGGGTTACATTTACGTAACACTAAGAAAGCACCAAACTGTCCCCAGACACTTATTTGTGCTTGAATAATTACCTCAGCTATCTCATCCCTAATGGAAATTTCCTTGACCCAATGCTTTGCCATAACATGCAGTGCATTCCTTATGAAAATTGTATTTTATATGACTTTCTCTCTGTTCCATTCTAATCCTTTTAATGGCAGCACAGACTAGAATAAAAGAGATATTCATTAACAAATATTTATCAAAATAATATACTTATAAGTATGTTCTCTTTATTTTAATTGTAATTACAGTTTTATTTTTGAATGTTTATGATTTTTAGTAAATTTTAAATTATAAAAATTCAAATTATAGAATTCAAATCAAGTAATATTACTCAGTATCATATAAGTGATTTGTTTACTTTGAGACATTTAACACTCATTAACTCAAATTTGCAAATTAATTTCCAAAGTTATCTAAAAGAATGTCTAAGTATTGAAATTTATGGTTACCTTTGTCTCATGATTTATTAATAGGCAGAATTAGAAGAATGTACAAAGGTCATTCACTACTAACATAAAAAGAATAACAGTAGAAACTAGAAGAAGTGGACATTTAGAGTTATTGTGAAGCAGTGCCATCAAAAGAAAACAAAGCAAAGCAACTTACCCAGGTATATGGAGTATTCCAAAGAATATGTACTTCCCGGGATCAAATATCTTGTCAAGCATAGAGGGATATTTTTTAATCTTCCTGAGACTATCTATAAAACTTTTTGAGGTCAAACCATCTTTATCTTGTTCACAAGAAAGTGACTGGACTTCTTGGAAGATGGTGGAACAGGATAGGCTGAGTTCACCCCCTGCGCCACAGAACACCTACAGAAGTGACAGGAAAACAACCAGGACAGAAGTTACAGGTTATGAATGACCAGAGAGGGTCTGCTACGCTATAGAGGGAGGTCATGAATGAAAAAGAGGAGAAATTGGGATGGGAGAGAACGGGATGGGGGAGATCTTCCAGACAGTGTACAGTGCCTGCCCCTGACCCCTTAGGCAGGCTGCTGTGGGCACCTGGTTTTTGGCAAAGACTAGGGAGCCTTCCCTTTGAGAGGAGGAGGAGACGCCGAGTGGAGCTGGTCTGACAATTGGCTGGTGAAAGAGACTCATTGGGTACTGATGCTGCTTCACTTTCCCCACAGGGGCCTGGAGCCTCAGGTGTACAAATCAAAGAGTCCAATGAACCCCAAATAGAATAAATCCAAATAGAATAAATCCAAAGAAATCCAAGATTTATACTAATTAGACCGTTAAATGCTGAAGAGAAGCAGAAAGCACTGAAAGCAGCAAGAGAAAAGTGATGCACCACATACAAGGGAAGCCACGTAAAACTAAGTTTGGACTACCCAATAGGCACCATGGAAGCAAGAAGGCAGTGGTATATGTTTAAGCCTGTGAAAGAGAAATACTTCCAGCCAAGAATTCTTTATCCAGCAAAGTTGTCTTTCAAAATTGAGGGATAGATTGAAATTTTCACAAACAAATGCAGAGTGAATTTGTTAGCAAGAGACTTGCCCTACAAAAAATACTAAAGGGAGTCCTGCCAGCTGAAAAAAAAAAAGAGAGAGAGACAATAGAGGGAGGTCTGGAGGCAGGCAGAGAATTGAAGAGTATCAGTAAGGGTAACTTAATGAATAAAAACAGAAGGAGAGAAAAGAATATATAGACCTGGCAAATAAAAACCAAAGGAAAAGATGGCAGAATCAAAAAATACATCACAGTAATAACTTTGAATGTTAATAGACTAAACCCATCAATTAAAAGATACAGATTGACAGAATAGATTTAAAAATATGATCCACCTGTGAGCTGCTTAGAAGAGACTCATTTTAGATACAAGGATACAAATAGATTGAAAGTGGAAGGACGGAAAAGGATGATGCTCCATGCAACCTGTAAGCTAAAGAAAGCAGGAGAAGCTGTACTAACATCTGACAAAATAGACGTTAAATGTAAAGATATCATAAGAGTAAAGGAAGTACACTGCATATTAATAAAAGGAAAAATTCACCAAGAGAAAATAACAATCACAAATGGTTATGCTCTCAATCAAGGAGCCTCAAAGTACATGAGACAGACTTGTCAAAACTGAAGACAGCGAGAGATGTTTCAATAGTAATAGTGGGAGATTCACTACACCACTCTCCACTATAGGTAGAACAACCAGTCAGAGGATCAATAAGGAAATAGAGAACCTAAACAATGGGATAAATGGATTAGAACTAACAGACATATACAAATTGTTACACCCCAAAACACCAGGATATACATTCTTCTCCAGTGGCATGGAACATCCTTCAAGATAGATTATAGGCTGGGGCACAAAACCAGTCTTAATAAATTGAAAAAGATTGAAATTATTCAATGCCCTTTCTCTGACCGCAACAGAATGAAACTGGAAATCAATAACCACCAAAGAACTTTCCCAAATAAATAGAGATTAAATAACATGCTCTTAAACAATCAGTGGATCAAAGAAGAAATTACAAGAGAAATCAGTAAATATCCGGATATGAATGAAAATAAGAAGACAACATATCAGAACTTATGGGACGTGGCAAAGGCAGTGCTGAGAAGGAAATTTATTGCCCTAAAGTGCCTATATTAAAAAAGAAGAAAGCAAAAATCAAGGACTTAACTGATCACCTGGAGTAAGTAGAGAAAGAACAACAAACTAACCCAATGCAAATAGAAGAAGAGAAATAACAAAGATTAAAGCAGAAATAAGTGAATTGGAGAATAAAAAGTCAATAGGTTAATAAAACAAAAAGTTGATTCTTTGAGAAAATCAGTAAAATTGATGGACACCTGACTAAGCTGAGAAAGAAAAAAAACAAAGAGGATGCAAATAAATATAATTAGAAAATGAGAGGGGTTCATTACCAGGGACCATGAAGAAATTTAAAGAAATCATTAGCGGATACTATGAACAATCATATGCCAACCAATAGACAACTTAGATGAAATGGACAAATTCCTAGAAATACACGAACTATCTAAACTGACTTGAGAAGAGATAGAAGATCTCAACAAACCAAACACGGGTAACGAGATTCAATCAGTCATCAAAAATCTTCTGATAAAGAAAAGCCCAGGGCCAGATGGCGTCACTGAGTAATTTTATCAAACATTTCAAAAAGAACTAACACTAAAGCTGCTCAAACTCTTCCAAAAAAAATGTAGGAAAAAAGAACACTACTTAACCAATTTTATGAAGCTAACCTCGCTGCAACACCAAAACTGGGTAAAGGAAATCTACAGGCTAAAATCCCTAATGAATGTAAATGCAAAAGTTCTCAACAAAATACTTGGGAATAGAATCCAATGCCACATTAAAATAATTATTCAACATGACCAAGTGGGATTTGTACCAGGCATGCAAGTGTGGTTAAACACAGGAAAATCAATCAATGTAATACAACACATTAACAAACCAAAAGGGGAAAATCGCATCATCATCTTGATTGGCACTAAAAAAGCATTTTACAAAATTCAGCATCCTTTTCTGATAAAAAAAAAAAACACTTCAAAAGGTAGGAGCCAAAGGGAACTTCCACAATATGATAAAGGGTATATATGAAAAACCCACAGGCAGCATCATACTTACCTAGAAGAGGCTGATGACATCCCTCCTGAGTTTGAGAACAAGAAAAAATTGCCCACTGTCGCTACTATTACTCAACATTATGCTAGAGGTCCTTGCTAGAGAAATCAGACAGGAAAAAAAAGAAACATCCAAATCAGAAAGGAAGTGGTAAAACTTTCATTATCTGCAGACGACATAGTCATATATTTGTAAAATACTAAGAAATGGATGACAAAGTTACTTGAGTCAATAAATTCAGCTAAGTGTCAGGATACAAAATTAATGGGCAAAATGCAGTCATATCTTTGTACACAAGTAATGACCTAACTGAGGAGACAATTAAGGAAAAAATTCCATTCAAAATAGCAACTAAAAGAATCAAGTATCTAGGAATAAACTTGACCAGGAATGTACAAGGGGGATGTGTATAGAAAACTATAAAATAGTGCTAAAAGAAATCAAAGAATATTTAAATAGCTGGAAAGACATTCTCTGCTCATGGATAGGAAGGTTAAATGTAGTTAAGATGTCAATTCTACCCAAATTGATCTACAGATTCAATGAAATACAAATTATAATTCCAAGAACTTGCTTTGAAGACTTGGAAAAGCTAGTTATAAAATTTCTTTGGAAGGGAAACAGAACTTGAATACACAAAACATTCTAAAAAAGGAGAAAAAAATGGAAGGACTAACACTTCCTGATTTTAAAACATTATAACGCAGCAGTGTCACAAGAGCTTTGTACAGGCACAAAGATAGATATTGCTCAATGGAATCAAATTTAGATGATGGAAGTATACCGCCAAATCTATGGTCAATTGATCTTCAACAAGGCCTCCAAAACCAATGAACTAGGACAGAATAATCTTTTCAACAAATGGACCTGGGCCTGGAAGAATTTATCAATAGTCGAAACAATGAATGAGGACTCCTACCTTATACTCTATAGAGAAATTAACTCAAACTGAACCGAAGACCAAAATATAAGAGCCAGTACTATAAAACTCCTAGAAGAAAATATAGGGAGTCATCTTCAAGACCTAGTAATAGGAGGTAGCTTCTTGAATTTTACACCCAAAGCACAAGTAATGAAAGAAAAATATATAAATAGTAACTCCTCAAAATCAAGTGCTTCTGTGCCTCAAAGGACTTTTTCAAAAAGTTGAAGAGGCAGCCAACTCAATAGGAGAAAATACTTGGAAGCCCCATTTCAAATAAGTGTTTGGTATCCAGTATATATAAAGAAATCATACAACAACAATAAATCAACAAACAAACAGAAAAAAACAAAACAAAAGAAAACAACAACAAACAATCCAATTAAAAAATGGGCAAAAGATATGAATAGAGGGCGGCTGCCGTGGCTCAGCAGGCAGAGCTCCGACCTGCCGTGCTGGAGGTCTGGAGTTGATCCCTGGTGCCTCCTGCCCATATGCAAAATTAAAAAAAAAAAAAAAAGATATGAATAGACATTTTTCTGAAGAGCAAATATAAATGGCTAAAAAACACAAGAATATGTTCACTTTCATTAGCTATAAGGAAAATGCAAGTCAAAACTATAATAAGATATCATCTCACACCTATAAGAATGGCTGCTATTAAACAAACAGGAAGCTAAAAACGTTGGAAAGGATGTGGAGAAACTGGAACATTTATTCACTGCTGGTGGGAATGTATAATGGTACAGCCGCTTGGAAGTTAGTTTGGTGGCTCTTCTGAAAACTAAATATCAAGTTGCCCTGTGATCCAGTATATAACCTTTACCTTTAGCATTTTTTCTCTTGGGTTGCAATACTTCAGGATCACAGCCCAGTGTTCTTGGGACAAGGACCCTACCCTAGCCAGGACCTAGATTTCAACCCATGTCCCAGCAATTCCTTCCTTGGATTGTAAAACCACCCCAGTGGAAATGTGGCTCCATACGCCAAGCCCTTTTCTCTGTTTTCAGTTTTCTATTGGAACTTAGTCTGGTAATTCTTGGATATTTTTTCAATGATTTACTCACAGATTTAAATCTATTCTCAATCATTTGTTTAGTTCTGTGGGATATTTGTAATTAATTAATTAGTTTTCCATTATTGAAAGCAAGTGTCTTTACTGTTTCAACTGCAGTGCTTTCTCTGCTACATAGAAGTCTCTTTCAGTTCTAAACATTTTATAGATTTTTGGAATGCAATTGAAAATATAATTTTCTGAGAGCAGAATTGAAATGAGGATAAAACTTGTGGTCTACCTTATTTCACCCACAAATATCCACTGCAAGCAACACATTTCCTTACTCTTTCCAATATATGTGTCCTTGGACATGCTTCTATAGTCAGTGTATTCATAAAGTCACAGCATTTTACGTACAGACTGAAATATTCTCACTGAAGATGCAGAGTCAAAGTGCGTCATCATTTTACTGATTACCTCTCTCAGAATCCTGACTTTATAAAATCAGTGAATGCATTAGGGAAAAGTAAGCGGAGTCACCTTATTTTATTTTCTATATATTCCTCGTTCTGAACTCAAAGAACTCAAAGAAGTGGCAGAGAGAAGAGGCAGCCATGGGAAGCCTTGAGGCTTTGCTGAGTTCTGACAACCAAGTAGCTATGACTCAGCAACTCACAGGCTCATACTCAACAGTCCCAATAAGAGTGAACTAACTCTAAAGGCATGAGTAATAATGACATATAAAAACAGGACACAAATGAGCCTATAAAGACAAGTGCAGTGCACAGTATGAAAGAGAGAGTGGGATGGAACCCCACAGATTTATCCTAAAATATCTGAAGCACAGCTGTTATCCAATCCGTGGTCAGTTGAGATCTCTCAGTATCTTTTAATATTTATCCTTTTTTTTGTGGTCTTCAGTAGAATGATAATGCAGTCAGTGGATTCAATTATGTGGTCAAGATTCATGCTCTTGAGATATACATCCCCGCAGTAGGTCGAGCTCTGCCCTGTGGCCAGACAATACTTTGACAAGTATCTTCTTGCTGGAAACTAAAACATGTCAGAAGTGATTCTCTTAGTTGCCTTTTCTCAGTGATTTTCTCTTCTGAAAGCCACCTTTTTAAAATCAGGGGCAGTAATATATTGAGTTTAGTTACCATCTGTTCTAGCAAATAAGGAATCTACTCAATTTTTCTAGTTTTCTTCTCTTATGACATAGTATGTGCTGGTTTTAAGATGTGACTTTCAGAGATCAATACCATTGTCTTTAATTCCAAGAATTATGTTTTCTTTCTTTTTTTTTTTGCTGGGGGGGAGGGGAGTTGCCCCATGGAAACACAAACAATAAAACAGGCTTTTCTTCTGTTTTGGTTTGTTAAAGCAGAAAAACAGGGATCACCAGACCCAAAGAGTTCTGAAAATCTGCAAAGCATGCTTCATTAGATTTCAAGATCTGACAGTCATCTATAGAGTGACATTTTGTCCTTTAGGTTTCTTAGAGCAGCAGCCTCACCCTTTCCAGGAGGGCAGCAGCTCCTCTCTCTCCAAGCAGTGGGGTGAAGGCACCAACATCTCCAAGCACTGGGGAGATGGCCATGCTCTCAGCCTTGTCCTCCTCAAGCATAGGAGTGGCAGACGGACTATCCCTAATCTATAGGGCACAGTTTTATGCCTCTCAGAACAGTGGGGTGGTGGCCAGACCTTAACCAAACCATGGGAATGTGCTCCATCCTCTCTGAAACCTAGAGGGAGCAGCATTCTTCCTGAACAGTAGGGTTGCCAAGATATCCTCAATCCCCCAGCCATCTGAGAGCCTTCAGGTTGTAGCATACTTCCTGAACAAAGGGGCATAAAGTTCAACCCGTCTAAGCTTCAGGACAAACCCATCCTTTCAATGGGTGGGTCCACCTTCTTTGTGTGAGGTGTCTTCACTCCAGACCACAGCTTCCGTGGTTTTGCCTTTGACATCATTTGTCTTTCAGTCTATTCTTTTCTGTACCTTTCATACAGATCTGACAAAGTCCTCATCGGTTTTGCATGCAGCACACAGGAGTCCAAACCAAGAAACAATAGGACTTTCCACAAATCCTTTCTGGAAGCTGCATTTCCGATCCTCACTCACACTGAAGTAGCTGTCTGTTCCCATGTTCGGTTAAATATTCACATGGGGCTCTGTTCTCTGGGAATTCATTTTCCAGAAGTTCAGAATTTTCCAAACCATCAATTTCTGGTTTCTTTATACCCAAGAGTTCAGTTCTCAGTTTATCCCATTGCTCCCAAAATTTCCCTATAAGCTGCAAGGAGTAGCCAGGGCATACATTCCACATTTAATTTGGAAATCTAAGCTAGATATTCAAGCACATCACTTTCAAATTCTGCCTTCCATATGACTTTAGGACTCAATTTTGCCAAATTCTCTACCACTTTAAAACAAGGATCATCTTTCTTTCAGTTAGCAATTACACATTCATCATTTCTAAGGCCCCTTCAGAAATACCTTTAACATCCATATTTCTACCAACAGTCTCTTCAAAGCAATCTAAGCCTCTTCTATCAAGCACTTCAAAATTCATCCAGAATCTTCCCCTTACCCATGCCAGCATTTTTGGTATGTCCAAATCACAGCATCCCACTTTTCAGTACTAAAATTTATTTTGATTGGTTAAAGCTGCCAAAATGTAATATACCAGAAATGGTCTGGCTTTTAAAAATGGGGATTTATTAGCTTAAAAACTTATAGTTCTAAGTCTGTGAAAATGTCCAAATTAAGACAACAACAGGAAAATAGCTTCTCTAAAGACTGTTTTTTGGTGAGCTTGGGCTCCCCTGCCAGATAGGAAGGCAGGTGTTGATATCTGCTTTCCTTCTCTCCCAGGTTTTATTCCTTCAGCTATGGCTCTGCCTTTGTGGCTTTTTCGATGCACTTCTCTGGGTATTTCCTTCTATTCCATCTCTTAGTTTCTGTATGTTTTCTATCCCCTCATAAAGGACTCCAGCAAGAGGATTAAGACCCACCTTGACTGAGCTGGGTTGCATCTCAGTTGAAATAAAATAATGAAAAGGTCCCACCCATACTAGGTCTGCTCTCACAGGAATGGGAGAAAAGAACATGAGCTTTTCCGTGGTACTTCACACCTTCAAACCACACCTTGCATATCTGAGTGTTCAGCCTCATTTATTCTTAGGAGGCTTAAAAATAAAAAAAGAAAGAACAGCATAGAGCAAAGTGCCTAAGAGAGCTTGGGCATGTGAAGGGTTCTTGGTGTCTTTGCCTTGTCTCCTGAGTGCTCCTATCCCATACTCCAGGGGACAAGCAAAGCAGCTCAGCCTGCTCCCCTTGGCACTGGAGGCAGTGACAAAGGGTAAGCCGATGGAAAACATAACAATTCTCTCCAAAAAAAATCTGACATAATAAAGAAAAGTGATGCTAGGAGTATTCAGAAAGGAGAAAACGGGGAAAGGGCAAAGAATAGAAAATATGCACATTTCTCCTCACCTGTGTCTTCCCTCTAATGCTGGAGCTTTCCAAGGCTTTGGGGAGGAGCTGGAGAACCCCATGCATACCAGAGTCCTCAGGTGGTCTCCATGTGTCCAGCCTCGGTGTGGTTTCCTAATGGTCAGCAGCAGTCAGATGCTGACTGCAGGCCCCGGATTAGATGTGTGGCTCGGTCTTGGGATTCCTTAATGGATTTTATATCCCTTCCATCACATCAGTCTTACTCAAACGAGGCCTTGAGAGCCTCTAAGTGCTACAGTTGGTGCTGTTTTCCTACTGTCACTCTCAGAAGAATGTTTTTACTCCAGAATGCACTGTAATGGCAGATATCACAGAGCTTTTGTAATGCCCTCAGGGAGGAAAGTCTTCATTTATATCTAAACAATCAATTGAATATATTATTTACAAATATATTTAAACCTATTATCAATCTGTTCAAGTATAACAATACATTAATATAATTTGAAATTGTTTGAAAATAGTATTAATAAAAATGCAAAAACGGTCACCCAGCAATGTCCACTATTTTATTTATCAATATAAGTTATCAGCTCATCAGGATTATCAAAGTAGAAGCCAGTGTCTTCACAATGACTTGAATCCTATGGGAGCTGCATCCGACCCACACCCTCCTATTTCTCCTGGGCTGTTCTCTGGGTGTGCTGTGGCAGCAACATTTCCCTCCTGCAGTCCACAAAAGCTGCGGGGTCTGCCCTGCTACAGACCTTTCCATTGGCAGTTCCTTCTGACTGCAAAGTGTTTCCTAGGGTTTTTCACATCGCAAACTTTCTCAACTCCTTCTAGACCAATTTATAAGCCAACATTTCAGGGAAGATTTGTTTTCACCCAAACACTTCCTCTCTCCTTATTTCACCATCACAAGTTTTCACACGCTTCAATTGTGTGATTTTTATCTGACTCTCACCACTAGAGTGCTTGCTGCACAAGGAAACAGTTTTTATCTGACTTAACTGGCCTGTTACCGCTATGGCAGAGATCTGGTATACCTGGGAGGGATCAAATCAACAGCAAAGTGAGTTAACAAGCTCATGCCTTTTTGGAATTACTGATTACCTTTCAGTCTAATTTTACATATTATATCTTTTTCTCTAAACTTCTGTTTTGTTTTGTTTTTTTCCAGAAAACATCTTCCTCCATTCTATTTGGATTGATATGATGGTTGGGGGTTAATGAATGAATGTAGGGTAATCATCACAAAAGTACACATTCTAACACTATAGAAGAGAATAATTTAAATTTTCCTCTTGTCACCATTCCGGCTGCTGTGGAGGGATGAGCAGGTATGATAAGACATTTTAAGCCCTATCGGGGTTTACCAGTAAGTTTGCTCTCCTTAAACCATGGCCAGAGTGTGCCAGAAGAGAAATCTGAGTCCCACAACTCCCCGGTCCTGGACACAGGTCATGCATCACGTTTGACACAAAACCAGCAAGCCCAGAGGAGCAGCTGTCCTATCGCTGCCCACCCCCGCCCCCAAATCGGGAAAATAGAGTGCTAGGGATGATTTCCGCTGGCAACGGGTTGCAAGAGGTACAATTGCTCAGAACATGATGGACATGGGCAAAGCTTGTGCCTGTCACTGTCTATAGTTTTAGATCCAGGTTTCACAACGTCCTTGTCAGCAGAAGGAAAGCACGTGTGGAGTAACCCTTGGAGGAGCCTTCAGTTCTGGGTGTTTGGGAACAAACCCCAGTCCAGGTGCTAAGGCTGAGAGATGAGCTAACACATCGTCCTTTTTGAGCCTTGGGTTCATCTGAGGCCTTGCATTAATGTACGTGGTGATGCAGGAGTTTCAACTGGAGAAATGAAACACTCATTCTCTTATTATAATATCTTATTCCATTATGATAAGATAATGGAATACTACCTTATTCCATTAAGATACTACAGGAGAACTGTGATGAGGTATTTGGGACAGAGGAAGTCTGTACGCTCATCCCAAACATATCTTGGTGCTTAGGGTAATGGAGAGGTCCATTACCTCCTGCCACCCTGTTTTCTGCGTTTCTCAATGCCGTCACCCAGGGCCACTCCCATCACTTTAATTGCCTGTGTTATCTCCTTAAGGAAAACTCTGTAGCATCAATTTTACTGTATGCTCCTTTTGACCTGCTCTGAACTGGAATGAATCTGGAAATATAAAAAAAGAAAAAGAAAACCCAAGGCAGGAGCTGATGGCTTCTCACTCTTCCATTGAAGTGAGAGTAGTTGGAAAGATTATTTAGAAACAGGTTCACTGAACCCAACTGTTTCACTGGATACTACATCATAAATGTGATTCTTTATCCCCGCCATTGCAATTTGACATCACTCTTCTTTTTTTCAAAAAAAAAATTTTTATTAATTAAAAAAATATTGCAAGAAATAAACACAAACATTCTTAACATATGACCATTCTGTTCTACATATATAATCAGTAATTCACAATATCATCACATAGTTGCATAATCATCATCATGATCATTTGACATCACTCTTAAATGCCAGAAATATGCTTATGTAAAAATTATATATAATATAAGACATTTAATGCTATTGCAGCATTTCTGGGCAGTAGATTTTATGAAGAATCTTGTGTTGGGAATATGTTTACAAACATATTTGCTAAATGTTAGATAATATTCATGCAGAATATTTGTAGAAATTTTCTCCAGTTTATGAATAGTTCTGAAGTTTTTATTTCGTTACTGTTTATTTTTTGTTTTCTTTTCTTTTTTTTTATTTTCTAAAGCTGTTATGTGTACTCATGAATTGCCCTTTGGAAAGGGTGAACCATTTATGATATCCCCAGTGCTGTATGAGGTTGTATGACAGTGTCTATGAGCCACCACAATGGTTGCAAATTGTTAATGCTCTTCTTTATAATTTCTTATTTTAATAAATAGTCTCAAAAACCCTATCTTGATTCATTCAGGGTTTTTGTTCATTCTTGCCTATACTTTGCTCTCTTGTAAAACTTTTACCCTCTGCTTCCTTGAAGACAACTACAATGTGTTGCTTTGTTACCCCCAAATAAGTTTTCTCTTCTCTATGTTAAACTCTTTTTTAGTTTCTAGAGTTCTCGCCCTCATTTTACCCCTTCCTACTGCCCTCTACCAGAAACCTTCCCCAGAATTGGACACAAGATGTAGAGATTAGAATTAACTCCCTTGGTCAGAAACCGTATTTGTGTTGATGTAGCCCAACGTCACACTGGTTTTGGGAGTGGTTATGGATTTATAATCCAACCAATCAGCATCCTTGCTCCGTTGTCTGGTAGTATGAACAGGCCAGGTAGATGCAGCCAGGGATCTATGTAGTTCTTTGGGATTCTTGGAATTAAGTCCAGGAAGAAATTGGTAGGGGGGTGGTGGCTCTTTGTGTCTTTTATAGTACTTACAAATATTTGCCTTTTCTTAGTTTCTTGGAAACATGTATGCCTGTATAGACTCAAGCTCCTTGAAAGTAAATGTGGTAGGTTAGAAGCTGTATATACCCCAGAAAGGATCATGCCCCCCCTTTTTTTAGCATTTTGTAGCAATAAAGTATTTTTAATTAAAAAAATAAAATAAATACTCTCGTATGATATAAAAATTTTTTTCATTTTTTGATTTAAACTTTTATTTTGAGATGATTGTAGAATCACATCCAATGATAAGAATCCAACGAAATCCCTTTTACCCTTTTCTCTGTTTTCCCACAATAGGGACAACTTGAAAAACTATAGTGTAGGCTGTCTTTTTACTTTCTTGACAAAGTTCTTTGATGCCCAAAAGTGTTTAATTTTGAGGCATTACCATTTCTTTCTTTCTTTCTTCAATGCTCGTGCTTTGGGTGTAAGATCTAGGAAACTGCCTCCTATTATAAGATTTGTAAGATATTTCCCTACACTTTCTTCTAAAAGTTTTATGGTCTTAGATCTGATGTTTAGGTCTTTGATCCATTTTGAGTTAATTTTTGTATAGGTTTTTTTTTTTGGAATATTGGGGAACAATATATCAGATAAAGATCTAGTTTCCAGAATATGTAAAGAGATTGTTCAACTCAACAACAAAAAGACAGACAACCCAATTACAAAATGGGCAAAAGACATGAACAGACACTTCTCAGAAGAAGAAATACAAATGGCGAAAAGGCACATGAAGAGATACTCAACTTCCCTGGCCATTAGAGAACTGCAAATCAAAACGTCAATGAGATATCATTTCATGCCCACCAGAATGGCCATTATCAAGAAAACAGAAAATGACAAGTGCTGGAGAGGATGTGGAGAAAGAGGCACCCTTATCCACTGTTGCTGGGAATGTCAAATGGTACAACCACTATGGAAAGCAGTTTGGCGATTCCTCGGGAAGCTAAGTGTAGAATTGCCATATGACCCGGCAATACCATTGCTAGGTATCTACTCAGAGAACATGAGGGCAAAGACACAAATGAATATTTGCACACCAATGTTTATAGCAGCATTATTTACAATTGCCAAGAGATGGAAACAGCCAAATGTCTATCAACAGACGAGTGGCTAAACAAGCTGTGGTATATACATACGATGGAATATTATGCAGCTGTAAGACAGAATAAAATTATGAAGTATGTAACAACATGGATGGACCTTAAGGACATTGTGCTGAGTGAGATTAGCCAGAAACAAAAGGACAAATACTGTATGGTCTCACTGATATGAACTGACATTAGTGAATGAACTAGGAAAATTTTAGTTAAGAACCGAAACCATCAGGAAATAGAAATAGGATAGATACTGGGTAATTGGAGCTGAAGGGATACAGATTGTACAATTGGATTGTAAAAATTCAGAACTGGATAGCATAATACTACCTAACTGTAGTATTAGTTCACTGAATGAAGCTGAAAGTGAGAATGATAGAGGGAGGAGGGCTGGGGGCACAAATGAAGTCAGAAGGAAAGATGCAAAGTAAAGACTGAGATGGTATAATCTAGGAATGCCTAGAGTGTATAATAGTAGTGACTACATGTGCAAATTTAAAAATATTTTTGCACGAGGAAGATCAAAGGAATGTCAACACTGCAGGGTGTTGAAAATAGACGGTAATTCATATTTTTAAATTTTAACTTAAAAAAAAAGAAAAAGAAAAACTATAGTGTCATACCACAGCCAGGTTATTGATTGATACAAAGTGACTGCAGAACATTCCAGCTTCACAGGATCCCCCATGCTGCCCTTCTACAGCTCCACCCACTTCATCCTTAACCTCTGGTTCCCCCAATCTGTTCTTCATTTCTACAATCTGTCATTTTAAGCACATTATATAAATGTAATCATACACGATGTAATCATTTGGGATTGGCTTTTTAACTCTGGAGATTCATCCAGGTAATTGCAATTAATAGTTCCTTCCTTCTCATTGCTAAGCTGTATTCCATGGCACGGATATACCACAGTTCATGCAACCATTCAACCAGTAGAGGAATCTGGATTGTTTTTTATTTTGGGCTAATATGAATAAAGGTGATACAAACATTCACGTTCACATTTTTTTGTGAACATAAATTTTCATTTCCCTGCATAAATGCCCAGAAGAGCAATTGCCGAGTCATTTGGTAATTGTGTGTTTAGTTGTGATTTTTTAAAGACACTACCAAACTGTTTTTCCAGAGTGGTTGTATCATTTTATTACATCACCACCAGAATATACCAATCATCCTGTTTCTCTGCATCCTCTCCAGCATTTGGGGTTGTCACTATTTTTTTATTTTAGCCATTCAGATCATTTTAAGATGATATGTCAATATGTTTTTTATTATAAGAGAAATTGAGGATCAACAGAAAGTTTATGTAAAATAACATGGTTCCCATATACCACCCTATTATGAACACATGGCATTAGTGGGATACACGTGTCACAAAATGTGGCATATACATACAATGGAAAATTATGTGACGGTAAGACAAAATGAGGTCCCATTTTGAACGTTGAGGACATAATGCTGAGTGAAATAAGCCTGACAGAAAAGGATAGGAAATGTATGAGTTCATTATTATGACTCCCCTAAAGGTAATCTCAGAGGTTTACAATGAAGAACGCAGTAGACCGAAAGGTATGCAGCAGCCAGAGACGGGGGAAGGGTTCCCCAATGAGGTTGAACTTAAATGCCAGGAAATGGATACAAGTGATGGTAACAAATTAGTAGGGTTATAAGTAATATTGCCATATTGAAGGTTAATATGATTGAAAAGGGATGTACGCTGCCATGTATCCTGCTGATGAACCCTTTAGTTATAAACAAGTTCTTGCATGAACTACTTCAGAGTTTTGATGTCATATAAAGAGTCGATGACAGAGGGATATTGGGGAAAACTGAAATTGCATGCTGTGGCCAATAGTTAGCAGGAAGACATCACGAGTACCACAGAACTACCAGAGGTAAATGATTGGGGGTGGAGGGTCTAGAGAGAAGGCGACGTTTTAATTTAATATTTGGTGAGGCTGTGTTTATTGGTTCTTTGTCGCTATGGACCAATGAAACTTGTCTAAGATTGAGATTGCTGGTGATTGTACAACCACATGAGGATACGGTAAGACATAACTTGTTTATTTTGGACATTATCCATGATGCCCAATAGATGGATGGGACCAAAAGTTGCAATGACTGAGAAGCATAATGGCAAACTGTAATTTTGTATATATATATATATATATTTATAATGGAATATTGTGCAGCTACAAAAGAATGACATTGAGAGGCATGCAATGAACTGAATAAGCCTTGGAGACAATGCATGTAAGCCAAAAACAAAAGAACAAATATGCTTTGGTCTCTTTCAGAAAATACAAGAAAACTGGAGCCTAGATTGTAAGCTCTTATAGGAGCAACCCTTAGTCTAAGTTGTAAGTGTATTTCTAGATTCTGAGACACTGGGTTGCATATGTAAAAGCTGATATTTCCCTGGCTGTTTGAGTAACTCTATGACACTTCAGTCTCAGAATTGGACTCTGAGAGTTAGCACAGCTGCACACAATCAAAGCAATCAAGAAAGAGATAAGTCTTCAATTAGAGATAAAAACAAAGCTGCTCTGACTGGGACTAAGGTAAATCAGAATACAGGGTAAAAGATGACAGTGTATGTACTCTAGAGCTTCACCTATGAATGAGTCAAAAGGCAGAGAAGTTTATTATGTCTAGAGGTTTATCATGTCTACATTTTCTCTAACACACTATCTAAATCAACCTGTCTGGATAGCTCATTTGACCCAGAACGGGAACTAGGTCTTGTAATCCTATACAGCTTAATGCAATACCCAGACCCATCCAAGTTTATGGAGCACTGATAATTTTTAAATATTGGTAGAGTTCCTTGAAGGTCCAAAGGAAAAATATGGAACTATTAAACTGAGACTCTATAAAAGTTTCATGCAGTCAGGTTACTTTCCTGGAACCTAAAATTCCCAGATAGTTCCTAGGCCAGATAAATCCTGAAACCCAGAGGGAACAGCCTTTCCAAAAGTATCAGCTAAGTGCGTCCCCCATCCTTCATTGTTGAACTCCTCAACATGAAAAAGTCAGAATGGACTTTAGCTAAAGACCCCTATAGATTGGGAGAAGGATCAAAGGAGAGAGAGGAGTTATAACAGAAAAAAAAATAGGATTTAACAAATAAGTTTGACTGCTGAATCACACTATATTGACATGTCTTTTAGCCTCCAGTGTTTCAGAGCAGCTAGAATGAAAAATCTGAAATAGTGGCATGGTAACCCATTACAAAATCTGAAATCTGTTCTATAACTACGTGTTGAAGTGTACTTTGAAAATTATTCTTTTTCTTCTATTTTCCTATTTCACAATGTAAGAAACATTAAAAAAAGAAACTACCGAACTGTTTTCCAGAGTGGTTGGGCCATTTTATTACATCACCACCAACAAAGTATCAGTCATCTAGTTTCTCTGCATCCTCACCAGCGTTTGGGATTGTCACTATTTTTTATTTCAGCCATTCTGATAGTTGTATTATGATATGACAATATGTTTTCTATTATTAGAGAAATTGAGAATCAACAGAAAGTTTGTGCATGAAATTCATGGTTCCCATATGCCACCCTATTATTTACACGTTGCATCAGTGTGGTACATGTGTTACAATTGATGCAAGCAACTTTTCATAATTGTACTATTAAGCACAGTCCTGGTTTACATTAGGGTTCACTACTTGTTTTGCACATCCCCATGGATTTTTTTTTTGTCCCAGTCACATATGTACAATCTAAAATTGCCCCATCGCCATCTTCAAGAAGATAATCCAGTGCCGTTAATTATGGTCAGGGTGGCGCTGTCATCACCACTATTCATTACCCAAACGTTTCCATCATCCCAAATCGAAACTCTGTACAATTTAAGCCTTCACCTACCCCCACCATGTCCCCTGGTAACTTATATTCTAGATTATAACCGCAGATTTGTTTATTCTAAATATTGCACGTCAGTGAGATCGTATGATATTTGCTTTTTGTGTCTGGCTTCTTCCATTCAGTATGATATCTCTTTGAGATCTGTCCATGTTGTCAGATACATTAGAATTTATTCCTTTTTACATGAATACAGTTGTATGTATACTGTATGTATATACCACATTTGTTCATCCATTCATCAGTTGATGGGCATTTGGTTTTCTTCCATCTTTTGGCAATAGTGAACAATGCCACTGTGAATATCAACATGCAAATACCTAGTTTAGGCCCAGATTTCAATTATTTGGAGTATGTAACTAGAAGTAGGATTCTCAGGTTATATAGTAATTTTATGTTCAACTTTCTGAGGAACTACCAAACTGCCTTCTGCATCAGCTACACCATTTTACGTTGCCACCAGCAGTGAATGAGTGTTCCTATTTCTCCCCATCCTCTCCAACACTTGCTATTTTCCATTCTTTTTAATAGCAGCCATTCTAGTGGGCATGAAATGGCATCTTATTCTGTTTTGATTTGCATTTCCTTAGCAGCTAATGCTACTGTGCATCTTTTCATGTACTTTTCGGTCATTTGTATATCTTCTTTGGAGAAATGCCTACTCAAGTTGCTTGCTCATTTCCAATTGGGTTGTTTGCTTTTTGTTGATGAGTTGTAGGATTTCTTTATATATTCTGGATATTAAATCGTTATGTGTGTATGGGTTCCAAATACTGTTTCCAATGGTATGGTTTGTCATTTTACTTTCATGAATAAACTCCTTTGATGCACAGAAGTTTTTAATTTTGATGAGGCCCCATTTACTTAATTTTTCTTTTGGTGGCTGTGCTTTGGGTGTAAAGTCTAAGAAACCATTGCCTAACACAGATCCTGAAGATGCTTCCCTATATTATCTTCTACGAGTTTTATAATCCTGATTCTTATATTTAGGTCTTTGATCCATTTTGAGTTGACTTTTGCATATGGTGTGATAAAGAAGTCCACCATCATTATTTACTTAGGAAGATCCAGTTTTCCTAGCACCATACTTAGTCGAATAGTCCTCATCCCATTGTAAAAATCAGTTGGCAATAAGGGTGAGGTTTGATTTTTGAATTCTTTATTCAATTCCATTGGCCTATATGTCTGCCCTTATTCCACTACAGTGTTGTTATTTCTAAATATTTTTATTGGGAAGTCTTCACACACATATAGTCCATCCACAATATACAATCAGTGGCTCACATATCATCACATGGTTGTGTATTCATCACCATAATCATATTTAGCATACTTGCATTACTCTAGAAAAAGAAATAAAAAGAAAAACTTATACATCCCATACCCCTTACCCCTCCCTCTCATTGACCACTAATATGTCAATCTACCCAATTTTTTACCCTTTTATCACCCCCATTATTTATTTATTTGTTTTTCCTTATTTTTTTTACTCATCTACCCATACCCTAGGCACAAGGTTTTCACAATTACATAGATTGTAAGAGCTATGCAGTTTTACAATCTCTTCAAAAATCAAGGCTACTGGAACACATTACAGCGCTTTCAGGTACTTCCCTCTATCCACTCTAATGCTTTTCAACTTTTTAAACAGTTGCTATATGGGGTAATGCCTACTTTCATAACTTCAGATCTAACTCTGAGTCTCAGGTGTCACACATAAATACCCAAAGTTTCTGAGAATGACAAGGTTATACACAAATAGCTCAGTATCTCAGAGTTTAGAAATGACAATTACAACTCTGGAATATATGTGACAGCCATAAGAGCTTACAATCTAGAACGCTTTACAATAGGCCCCAACCTGATAACCCAAGCTCTCGACTTCAGCTCTCCGAGTTTGTACATTACAGCTAGTTCATATGAGTGAGGCATGATAATATTTGTCTTTTTGTTTGTGGTGTTTCATTCAACATACAATGTTGTTTTGATTACTATGGGTTTGTGAAATTTTTAAGATCAGGAAGTGTGAGTTTTCCAACTTCGTTCTTCCTTTTCAAGATGGCTTTTGCTGTTTGGGGCCCCTAACCTTCTTTATAAATTTGATGATGGGTTTTTCCATTTCTGCAAAGAAAGCTTTGGGATTTTTTTTTCATTTTTTAATTGTAAAATATATCATATATACAAAAAAAAGCCATGAATTTCCAAGTATATTTTAACAAGTAGTTATAAAACAACTTTTAAAGTTTGGTATGGGTTATAGTTTCACGATTTTTCGTTTTTAGTTCAGGCTGCCCCAAGACACTGGAGACCAACAGAAATATCAATATCATGATTCAGCAGTCATACCCATTTATTAAATTCTATCTTCTCTGTTACACTCCTCTTTCTCTTTAAATAACATATATGCATAAAAGCAATAAATTTCAAGAGACATCACAACAATTAGTTGTAGAACAGATTTCAAACTTTGCCATGGGTTACAATTCCACAATTTTAGGTTTTTATTTCTAGCTGCTCTAAGGAGCTTTAGGATTTTGATTGGCATTGCATTGAATCCATAAATCACTTTGGGTAGAATTAACGTTTTAATAATATTTAGCTTTCCAGTCCATGAATGTGGGTTGTCGTTCCATTTATTTAGGTCTCCTTTGATTTCCTTTGGCTAGTCCTTTACATCGTTGCTTAGATTTATTCCTAGATATTTGATTCTTTTAATTGCTATTGTAAATGGAATTTTCTTCACAATTTCTTTTTCTGATTGTCTATTACTAGCATATAGAAACACTACTGTGGTTTGCATATTGACCATGTACCTTGCCATTTTCTTGAGTTCATTTATTAGCTCTAGTAGCTTTGTTGTGGATTTGTTGAGTGGCATTGTTGATAGGGGATAGTGGGCATCCTTGTCCTTCCTGACCTTAAAGGGAAAGCTTTCAGTCTCTCATCATTGCGTGTGATGTTAGCTTTGTTTTCTCTGTAAATGCACTTTGCATGGTGAAGTAGTCTTCTCTCATCCTCAGTCTCGAGGATGAGAGAAGTGTCCTTAACGAAAGGGCGCTGGATTTTGTGAAATGCCTTTTCTACATCAAGAAATGATCATGTGGTT